>VDFB02287459.1:0-11520 GCA_007258455.2 Sequoia sempervirens
GGGCAAAGATTTCTGAAAGTTAATCCATGGTGTTAAGTTGGAAAGACTATCCACCAAACTGGTTTGAAAATTTGAATTGACAAGAAGGAAGTCCTAATAAAATTGTTAGATATTTGGTTATTCCTTTTTCCATTGAATCTTCCCTTAAAGACGTATGGAAATGGATATTTAATAAGATTGAAAAGAAAAATGTAAAATGGCAAACTCATCTGTTTTCTTTGGCTGGTAGGTTTCATGTATGTTAGAAAGTTATTTCTTCCTACGACATTTATTATTCTTCTACTTGGTTGTTTGGAAGTTCTCAATTTCATATGATTCAAAAAATGGTTTGAGACTTTCTTTGGTCTAATGAAAAAGGTAGTTTAAAAAGACATGTTGTGGGAGGCCGGGGCAGGGCGGATGAGGTTAAAAAATCTTAAAATTTAAGGCATTGCATTGGTAGTGAAATGGATTTTAAAAGCATTTAATGGCAGAGAACTATGGAACATTCTCATCACAAATAATATTTCTTTCTCTACGCCTATAAAAGGCAAAAGCTGGACTGCATTACAAGCTCATGATATTTTGTTTGGTAAATTTTCTGTTAAAGCTTTTCGTTCTAATCCGTTTAGTAGCATACAGAAAGCCTAGGAAAGTGTTAGAAAGTTAATTAAAAATAATGAAGCATTTGTTAGAGCCAAAAATGTTTTCACTACTCAGATCTATTTGGTATAATCTGAGTTGGAACAACAAGCCTCTTTCCCTATATCCTCAGAGAAACCCTAGTTTCCTATCTCCCATCCCCATAGCTTCTCAGATCTTTCCGGGACGCTTTGGCTCTTTTTTGCGCTTTGGTTTTGAGTAAAGGAAATGAAATGGTACGATTTTGCTTGAAAATAATAATAAATTCAAATAAAATAATTCTACTCTGATAACAATGAAATCAATAGCCAGAATGGACGCCAATCTTAATATAAATCTTCTGAGACAGTTACAATGTAATTCTGACAACATGCAAAGAAAAGGCAATGATTTTATGGAACCTGATTTTTCTGATACAACAATAAATGAACAGCTGAAAAGGTACGGCTGCAATGAATATTTGTTTTCTCCTCCAGTCTGATGTTCTCAAAAGCCTCCAGCAACCCCAACGCTCTAAGATGATGAAGAAAGAAGGTCTGAAGATAGGCGTTTGGCTCAAGACAAAAGAACACGCCTTTTTATGCAAGTACGGCCTGACAGAAATGTACGGCCTGCTGCTGTAATAAATGCAATTTGTACGGCCCTTCTGGATTCTCTGGAAAAAGATGAATATAGGCGCCTCTGTGCAATAACTCTCCTGAATAATGAATACCTCTGATAATTCTGAAGTTTGACTCAATATGAAGCTCTGTAATTTCTTCTGAATGAAGAAATCTCTCTGCTGCAATAGATCAAGTGTTATTTCACACTCTCTGAATTGCTTCCAGTGGAGATGGCTCGTTCCCCAAGGAATTCGAACTTGAAACCCTAAAGTCTCTTGCTCAGATCAAGTTGATTAGTTACTCAAAATCAATAATCACATAATGGCACAAAACCCAAGGCAAATGCACTAATATGCTCAAAAGTGCGATTTCCTCAATAATAGGGTTTTAATAAATATTTGACTTTTAATTCTTTTAATTCTTCCATAGTCTCAGCCAAAATATTTAATCATAATTTAATTGCCAAAATGACCCCTTCTGATGATGGCGCACCCCTCAAGAAGAATCACTTAAGTTATAATTTAATATTATAACTTTATATTATAATCATTAAATAATTAATATTTAATTAATGCAATTAAATATTAATAGTTCTCTCGCTCCTCCTCCTCGATGATCGCTCCGTCTGCCGACGTAACACGGAAGTGATTCTCAACACCGCCAAAGCCATAATACCGCTAAAAAATAGTGGGTCCCACGCCGCCGCCAGAACCGCTAAAGTAACAGTAACTTCAAGAAGTCTCCGTGATCGAGCCTCCAAACGAAAGCCTACTGATCAACCGCCTAACCTGCTTCTGGAGCTCCTGTTGACTCTCTATCCAGCCTTATCACGCCTAGGGTTTGATAGCTAACCTGTACCCGAGATGTCACCGTAGAAGGGGACATGCATGTATATCAGGGTTGTTTCGCTAAACAATGGGCCTCCAAAGGCATCATAGAGTTCAAAGATGTATGTTGCAATGGTCTGGTCAAAGATTGGAACAGTTTACAGTCAGAGTTTAACATTTCTGATATATAGAACAAAACATATAATATCCTAAAGAAAGCTTTATACAGGATTAATTTTCCAGTTTCTGTCAATGTAAATACTGAGATTCTTGAGAATTTGAAGTGGGATAATGGTTCTGCCTTTGATAAAATTACTACTAATAAGATATATATCCTACTGACTGATATAAAGGAAATCATTTGCTTTCTTAACTCTAGTTGAAGTCTTAATTGATCTTGTATGAATGCAAATGAAATAAAAGAAACAGCATTAAAATCAAACCAATTCAACACTCTGAATTTCGCATGCAAACCTTTGGTTGAGTGTGAGTAAAGTTTTGCTCATTTGTGATGTGGCTGCTCAATTCACCAGCATAACATTAGCATTCTCTAGATATGAAATTGATAGAACTTGGATATAAAATGAATGCTTGATGATTGATTAATTTGATTTGATTTGATTAAGATATGATGTAAAATGGGTTTGATTTATAAATTTGCATGAGATTTGGTGAATGACTAACATTCAATCTAAGACTTGAGATCTGATCCTTAATTTGGGGCACTGATGAGGAGATGTGGCATACATGGGAGAGTTGCACATTATTTTAATTTTTATTAAAATAAATGTAATTTCTCAACTCAATGTGATTGGGGAGTTAACAGATCTGATTGATTAGTCAATTGTCTGCATGGAGGAGCTAACTGAGTGCATGAGAGAATTAAGAGGCATTGACTATTGCATGGATGAGTGAAGTGGATTTGATTGATGAGTGGGATTGAGAGCAAGTCTAAGTGAAGTAGATGTGGAATTAATTAATTGAATTATCAGTGCACATGATGTGGAAATTAATAATAATAGATAATGTGTGGATAAATGATTAATTAAATGGATAAATATGTGGATAATTGTAATGGCCAACCCCCAATCTGAGTTTTGACTTTAGATTTTTGCTCAATGATTTTTTTTTTCAGTTTGTTATATGTTCCATTTGATCAAACTCAGTTAACACTTCACACCAATACATGTATAACAATAGCATTCAAGGGTGAGGTAACTAACATCTCAGATGGTCTTTTGCAACATAACAATTCCTTTACAATGACTAAGTAAGATTGCAGCTAATCAGAAATAAGTTTCAGTCTTATTCCCATTTCAGACTGTGCATTTTAAAGGAGCAAAAATATATGTATATCAGATTATAACAGTAGCTTGCTGAGTGTTGATAGTGAACCAAAAAGCAATGTTTGCACTCAGAATTTATATATATTGCTACAAAGAGAGATTTCAGTTTGTATTACTAACTGTAACAGCAGATAATGAACATAGAATGGAGTTCAGACCTGGACTTAGACGCGCCTGTAAGTGACTTACAGCAGCTTGTAAATAGCACATGCACCTTAATGACATACACACCCAGCCCCTTGGTCTTCAAAGGCCTCCACCTAATCAGCATACACTTTCAGATCCGCACATACAGGTCTGGAAACAATAGCAGCAAGATATACTATGATTTTCTGAGCAATAACAGTCACCACATCTAGGTTGCAATATATCAGTCATCCCTCTAAATTAAAGGTAAACACTTCCCAACCTCCACGTCAACCCTTAAGACAAGCCCCGAACCAGCAACAAGCCCAAGCACTGTAACACGACACTGTAGCATGGTACTGTAGCGCAACTGTAGCGACGTCACTGTATCAACGTCACTGTAGCAGCAGTAGTGTAGCATGCTAAATAAATCATAAATCAACCAAAAATCTTCATAAATTTACTCCATTCATACCCCAAGAAAGATATCGATTAACCAACAATTCCTCTTCAAAAAAAAATCGGAAGTCTTCATCTCTAAACTCACTAACCTGCAACCTGAAGGCACATTTGAAGCTTCTGAATGAAGCTCCCCCCAAATCCTCACTTGTGGTCTTTCACACACAAAGAGAGGCGATCTTGAAGAGGTTTTCGTCTCCACAAGTCGAAATCCAGCTCTAAGCCAAGCTCCAAAACCCCAACATTCAAAATATCAAACATCCATGCTGAAAATGAGCCTCCAAAAGAACTTTTAATTTGTTTTCTCCAGCAACCCTAGTTTGCACTCCAAAACTTCATAAAATTGATTTAAATTAATTTTAAATTTTTACCTCCATAGTTTGGGCGCCCAAATGAAATATTATAATATTTTGCTTTAAAAACAACTTCAAGTTATTAAACTAGGCGCCCATGGTCTAATTTTTAATTGAGTCCCCTTATGTCCCCCTTTTAATTAAACATTAAAATATAAAGTCACTTTATGAAGCACATATGTCGAGGCATAATGCAAATATTAAAATAATTCCCTCAAGTGACCTTATCAACTAAATAAGCTACACAGACCAATCTGACCAAGCCCAATGTTCCACACCTGACTTACTATTTTTAGTAAGTACTAAAAATAGTAAGTTGTCATCCAAAGCTCAACTGGAGAGAAACTGATGTAGCACCATGGCTCACTGCAGATAGCAGGCATCCCGCTGCCCCCTGCTAAGAATGGAAAAACCTGGCTAACCCTAATCCGACTTACTATTTTTAGAAAGTCCTAAAAATAGAAAAATGTTCCAAGAAACCTAAGTCGGAGAGATGCTATGACACTCAAGATGGCTCTCCATTGACTGGAGATTGTACTAGAGCCCTGCTAAAAATAGCACTTACTAAAAATAGTAAGTGTCTCCAAAACAAACCCAACTGACGAAAGGTGTCGTGAAAAAGGGGACATTATAGTTTGTCCTTCCCAAAGATTGATTGTCCTCAAGCAATGCCAGTGAGCCTTGCCATCCACCATCAAAAACATGTTGAATCCTGAATTGATCCTCGGGTCCCAAATAAGTCGTGGTGGTTTGTAGCTCCAATTGCTCAACTCCCTATCCTGAAGGACCTCAACACACGAAGCCCTCTGAAAGTCCCCTGCAAGCAGAAAGACAAAACACCACCAAATCTCGATCCACTCCTCAACAATGAGTCTCTCTAAAGCACCAAACGGAAGAACCGCCAGAAAAAACTCGAGAAAATCCACACTGGCTCTCACATCCCAATCAACATCTACCCTAAAATCCAATGTGAATCCCGAATATGTATTGACAACTTGTTGCCCAAACTCGAAATCAACCAACTCACCAAGAAGAATCTGCATAAACAACTCAAGCAAGCATAGGAAGCGATAGTTAACCCATGAATTCAATGGATAAATAGGAGAAGTGACCCTTGAATGAACTGGAGAATCATTCCCTATCACCAAAACATCATTGTCTCCCAAACTCAACCCGGTACAACTCAATTGCTGGTCACAAATCCGAGTCGTGTGAAGGCTGGTCATAACATTAGCTCTGGGGCCAAAGCTGAAAGAAGACCCATAAGAGCATTCATGAGTTAACACTTCACTACTGGAAGCTACACCTGGACCCCATACCCCACTGCTTTCGTCGAAGGTAGTGCTGCAACTAGAGGAATTTTCATCTTCCAACTCGAAGAGTGGGTTGTCATAGACCCTATCAGCTCCTATATCAAATAAGGGGTTATTGAAAAACAATTGTTGACCCCCCTCATGAGCTGATTAGAGATCCAAATCAGCAAGGCTGCTAATTTCATTCTCATAATCAGCTGTAAGCAAGGTTAAATCTGTTTTGTTTTCACTAACTAGATCAATGCCAGAATCATCATCAATGCCCTCAACCGTGCTTGATTGCTGATTAGCAATCGGAGCAGCTCCAAAATCAAAAGAGAATTCATCCCAAGTATCAGGAAGTGATGTGTTTTGTTCTTTGAGTTCCTCCCGTGTTGTAATCTCTTCAAATGACTCATTTATCAACACATCAACATTCATGTCCACGCATATGTCTCCAATAATCAGCTGTCCCTGAAAAATCAGACTCAAATCCTCTTTGTCAACACCATGGCAATCACCTTGAGTTGCTGTTTTGAAGTTCTCCACTTGATTGCTTCCCACCAAACAATCTCCCTGAAGTGGATTATCATTTGCAAAGCTCCCGAACACGTAACTGGTGTTTACAGAAGCTCTAGACAGCTCCAAAGAGGCATTAAAGGTTGTTGCCTCGTCCTTCCCTTTCCCTTTGCTTGACTCTCCATAAGGTCCACCGTGTGACACTCCTCTCAAAACCACATTCTTACCATCAGATTTGAATTTTAATTCCAATGTCTAAAAATTCAAGGTGAACTCTCCCAAGGAGCGCAACCACTGAATGCCCAAAACCATGTCTGTATGTCCAATGTTCACCACATAGAAGTCCTCCTTAATTTCATGGCCTCCCAATAGGACACTCAACTATGGGACCATCCTGGTGCACTGGATAGTGAATCCATCAGCTACCATAACCTTGAAGCCACTATGGACCTCTCTGTGCTACCAAACTGTCATCAATGGAGTTATGAGTCGTTACCGTATCAATCAGAGTTGACATACGTTGTCCAAGTATCTGTCCTCTAATACGTAATGACTAGTTTTCATGAAAGCTATGGAGTTGTGCAAGTATCCCATCATGACTCACCACCTTAACACCCCCTACTGCTGTCTTGTCACCTATATTTTCTCCCAAATCAGCTTGCTGGTCTGATTTTTCTGACTCACTATCACTATCAGATTGGTACTCAATCAGCAGTGCCTTATGGCCTTGTCCATAAGGCTCTCTGCATGTGAAACATAACCCCTTCCTCCTGAGTTCATTCAGGGTCTCAGAATCCAACTTGCCAAAATTTTTCTTAGGCTGCCCCTGTTCCTTGTTGTCAATCTTCTTGTCCTTCTCCCTCTTGGGCTGCGAGTCCTTTGTCTAAAATTTAGTCTTAATGGCTGATGTCTCCATGTCTCTAACCTTCTTAATTGCTTCTTGAAGGCTTTGAGCGTTGAAAGCTTTAATCCACCCCCTGAGAGGATCCGAAAGTCCATCAATGAACAACACAATGAGTCTCCTCTCAAAAATGTCAGTCACCAAGATAGAGAGCTTTTGGAAATCAGCAACATAAGCATCAACTGAACCCAACTGTTTGAGTTGTGCTAGTTCCTTGAAATGCAGCTCTGGATCTGTTTTATCAAATCTTTCAATGAGTCTCTCTGTGAACACTCTGTAAGAGGTAATTTGTGCATGCCCCAACATAATCATACCGTTGTACCACCATTCCTGAGCAACTCCATCAAGTAAATTGAAGCATACTGTATGGCCTCAATCTCAGCCATAGGATTCAACGTGAAGTATGTGTCTAACTTTTGCACCCATACTCTTGCTGCCATCTTTCTGGAACCATCAAAGTACGGAAGTGTAATCTTTCCCACCTTCTTCAACTCATTCTGCGGCTCCAACAGAGGGAGCTTTGGATGAACAGGAGCTTCAATCCTAGGCGGGAAAACAAGCATTAGGGGCCTAGCCAAAACTGCTTGGTTGCCCACAACTTGTTGATCCACACAGTTTCCTTGTCCCAATCTGTCCAACCCCTGAACTATGTCAGTTATCCTGTCATTTGCCTCCTGTTGTTGTTGTGCAGCTCTCAACTATCCCCTTACTAAAGTGTCTAGTAGGATAGCCATCCTACCTAGTTGTGCTTCATTTCTGTCATTTCTCTCAATTCTCCCATTTCTTTCACCTTCTCCACCCCTGTCTCCCATGTTCCCTGTATTTGGTGACCCACTAGAAGAGGTTTCAGTTTGTTGCTCTTCACTAGAAGTAGGCCAATGTTCCCAAAAACTTTCCTCTTTCCTCCTATTTCTCTCAAAATATCTCCTTTCCCTGTCACTTTGGCTCATAGGAAGCTAAATCCCACAGGTTGGCAAGTTCTTATCAGCTCTGATACCACTGTATGGTCAACCCCCAATCTGAGTTTTGACTTTAGATTTTTGTTCAATGATTTTTTTTTTCAGTTTGTTATATGTTACATTTCATCAAACTCAGTTCACACTTCACACCAATACATGTATAACAATAGCATTCAAGGGTGAGGTAACTAACATCTCAGATGGTCTTTTGCAACATAACAATTCCTTTACAATGACTGAGTAAGATTGCAGCTAATCAGAAATAAGTTTCAGTCTCATACCCATTTCTAAAGACTCTGTGACGAAGCGGAGCAAAACATGTATATCAGATTTCATAACAGTAGCTTGTTGAGTAGTTGATAGTGAACCAAAAGCAATGTTTTGCAACTCCTCAATTTGAGTATATACGTTACAAAGAGAGATTTCAGTTTGTATTACTAATCAAAATGGCAGATGTAATGGAACTGGCGGGTAGGAATGGAGTTCAGACCTGGATTCTAGACGCCAGCCTAAAGGGACTTACAGCAGCTTGTAAATAAAGTACACATGCACCTGAATATTACACACACGCAGCTCCTGGCTTCCTGCCTCCACCGAATTACCTGATCCTCAAGCATTACAGGTCTGAAACAATAGCAGCAAGATATAACTATGATTTTCTGGAGCACAACAGTCACCACATCTAGGTTGCAATATATCTAGCCTATCCCTCTAAATTAAAGCGTAACTTTTCCTAACCTCCACGTCAACCTCCTTAAGACAAGCCCTCCCAACGTTAAATAAGCCTGTGTTTGAATGTAATACTATTGATCGTAGTAATGGTACTGCCACCAAAGGATGCTCAGCCTGTAGCAGCGGTGAGGCGGTAGCATGCTAAATAAATCATAAATCAACCAAAATTCTAAATTTTCGATTCCATTCATACTCCCGCAAAGTGATATCATTAACCAACAATTCCTCTTCAAAATATATCGAAAGTCTTCATCTCTAAACTCACTAACCTGCAACCTGAAGGCACATTTGAAGCTTCTGAATGAAGCTCCCCCCAAATCCTCACTTGATGTGGTCTTTCACATACAAAGAGAGGCGATCTTGAAGAGGTTTTCGTCTCCACAAGTCGAAATCCAGCTCTGAGCCAAGCTCTAGAACCCTAGCATTCAAAATATCAAACATCCATGCTGAAAATGAGCCTCCAAAAGAACTTTTAATTTGTTTTCTCCAGCAACCCTAGTTTGCACTCCAAAACTCCATAAAATTGATTTAAATTAATTTTAAATCTTTTACCTCCATAGTTTGGGCGCTCGAATGAAATAATATAATATTTGGCTTTAAAAACAACTTCAAGTTATTAAACTAGGCATCCATGGTCTAATTTTTAATTGAGTCCCCTTATGTCCCCCTTTTAATTAAACATTAAAATATAAAGTCACTTTATGAAGCACATATTTCGAGGCATACTGCAAATATTAAAATAATTCCCTCAAGTGACCTTATCAACTGAATAAGCTACACAGACCAATTTGACCAAGCCCAATGTTCCACACCTGACTTACTATTTTTATTTAGTAAGTACTAAAAATAGTAAGTTGTCGTCCAAAGCTCAACTGGAGAGAAATTGATGTAGCACCACGGCTCACTGCCCCCTGCTAAGAATGGAAAGACCTGGCTAACCCTAATCCGACTTACTATTTTTAGAAAGTCCTAAAAATAGAAAAATACTCCCAGAAACCTAAGTCAGAGAGATATTGTGACACTCGAGATGGCTCTCCATTGACTGGAGACAGTACTAGAGCCCTGCTAAAAATAGCACTTACTAAAAATAGTAAGTGTCTCCAAAACAAACCCAACTGACGAAAGGTGTCATGAAAAAAGGGGACATTACAATAATTAATTTATTTAATGGACAAATAATATTAATCAAATTTAATTAAATAATTTTAGGAATTGTTTAATTAAATTATTAAGCATTAGGAGCCGTAGGTGACAAGGTGATGACAGAGTGTACTAGGTGATGACATGATGAGTTAGATGATGATTGGATTAAACCGAGACCCAGGTTATTAGGTGATAACTTGATTAAATGGATGATAAAGTGATGCAAGTGAAGTTGACATTTTTTAGGTGTCTACAGGTCTGTTGATTAATGGTCCTGCATGTTGAACAATATCTGGTTGTATTTTGTTAAGCCAAAATAAGTGTGTTTTAGATGGTTTGTAATCTTAAAGAAACTTTCTGCCAATTTTGAGTTGGTTTCTCTTGGTATATCTATTAAGATTTTCCCTTTTTGTAATTAGTTAGAGACTATTGAACACTTTTTTTTTATTGTAATATTTCTTTTAAGCTTTGGTCTTCTTTTCTTGGCAGCAGTATTGGTTGGAAAAATAAAGATGGTTTTAATTGGTATGAAATTTTGTTTGGTCACGTCTAGAATTTTCCAAAAAAGATTAGTAAAATTTGGTTAGTCTTAATCAATGAGGTTTTGCGGTATATCTGCATAGTGAGGAATGATGAGGTATTCCAGGGTAAAAGAAAGTGTCTTACTGATGCACATAGTGAGCTTACTCTTCTGACTATTCTGTCATAGGTTTCCATGGTGCTGGAGATTCCTAGAGATAGGTTCATAATTTTGCTTGAGGAAGGACTTATGCTAATCTATAGGAAAGAGGTGGAAAAGGCATATTTTTGGCCTCATGATAGAAACAACCTAAATGAGAAGGAATTGGAGATCCAAAGAGAGTACATTAAAAAGAACAACATTAACATTCCAGACAGAATTGAAAAGCTCAATTACATCAATAATATTAAGTATGATCCAATTGTCAAAGATCCTAATCCTAAAGACTAGGCTGATCCTCCTATTGGGACCTTTTAGATTTAATGATCATGAATACAACAACAACCAAAAGTGTTGCTGGGATTAATCTTTTGCTTGCTGATTAGCTAATATTTCATGTACTATTCATTTGTACACTCCATAGGCAGTATACTATTCTGTACACTCCACAACAAAAGCGGTCATGGAAAGAAGGAAAAAGACAGTTATGAAGATAGTGAGGTGCATGGTGCACAACTGCAATGTAATAAATTGGTACTGGGCAGAAGCTATGAGTACAACAATCTACATCCTTAATATTTAATATAAGTCCTTGTCAATCCTTGTAGAATGTCACTCCCAAGGAATTGTGGTCATAGAAAACTTTCTATAAGTGATTTCCAAGTTTTCAGTTGCATTGCTTTTGCACATATTCCTAAAGAAATGAGAAATCATGAAGATGCAAAAGACAATATGTATATGTTTGTTGGTTACAATGAACACATTAAAGCATGCATACTACTAGATGCCTCTATGAACAAGCTTGAGGTTAATAAAGTTGAAGATGAGAAAATACCATTCTTTTCAATTAGTGACAATTCTATAAATAGTGGTGTATGGGTAATTGTTCTTGATTTCAAAACAGGTTTTGATGTTGAAAGAAAACAAGAGATATCAAGGGGTTAAGTTCCATGGGGATCTA
>VDFB02287461.1:0-14181 GCA_007258455.2 Sequoia sempervirens
AAAATCAAAAGAGAATTCATCCCAAGTATCAGGAAGTGATGTGTTTTGTTCTTTGAGTTCCTCCCGTGTTGTAATCTCTTCAAATGACTCATTTATCAACACATCAACATTCATGTCCACGCATATGTCTCCAATAATCAGCTGTCCCTGAAAAATCAGACTCAAATCCTCTTTGTCAACACCATGGCAATCACCTTGAGTTGCTGTTTTGAAGTTCTCCACTTGATTGCTTCCCACCAAACAATCTCCCTGAAGTGGATTATCATTTGCAAAGCTCCCGAACACGTAACTGGTGTTTACAGAAGCTCTAGACAGCTCCAAAGAGGCATTAAAGGTTGTTGCCTCGTCCTTCCCTTTCCCTTTGCTTGACTCTCCATAAGGTCCACCGTGTGACACTCCTCTCAAAACCACATTCTTACCATCAGATTTGAATTTTAATTCCAATGTCTGAAAATTCAAGGTGAACTCTCCCAAGGAGCGCAACCACTGAATGCCCAAAACCATGTCTGTATGTCCAATGTTCACCACATAGAAGTCCTCCTTAATTTCATGGCCTCCCAATAGGACACTCAACTATGGGACCATCCTGGTGCACTGGATAGTGAATCCATCAGCTACCATAACCTTGAAGCCACTATAGACCTCTCTGTGCTACCAAACTGTCATCAATGGAGTTATGAGTCGTTACCGTATCAATCAGAGTTGACATACGTTGTCCAAGTATCTGTCCTCTAATACGCAATGACTAGTTTTCATGAAAGCTATGGAGTTGTGCAAGTATCCCATCAGGACTCACCACCTTAACACCCCCTACTGCTGTCTTGTCACCTATATTTTCTCCCAAATCAGCTTGCTGGTCTGATTTTTCTGACTCACTATCACTATCAGATTGGTACTCAATCAGCAGTGCCTTATGGCCTTGTCCATAAGGCTCTCTGCATGTGAAACATAACCCCTTCCTCCTAAGTTCATTCAGGGTCTCAGAATCCAACTTGCCAAAATTTTTCTTAGGCTGCCCCTGTTCCTTGTTGTCAATCTTCTTGTCCTTCTCCCTCTTGGGCTGCGAGTCCTTTGTCTAAAATTTAGTCTTAATGGCTGATGTCTCCATGTCTCTAACCTTCTTAATTGCTTCCTGAAGGCTTTGAGCGTTGAAAGCTTTAATCCACCCCCTGAGAGGATCTGAAAGTCCATCAATGAACAACACAATGAGTCTCCTCTCAAAAATGTCAGTCACCAAGATAGAGAGCTTTTGGAAATCAGCAACATAAGCATCAACTGAACCCAACTGTTTGAGTTGTGCTAGTTCCTTGAAATGCAGCTCTGGATCTGTTTTATCAAATCTTTCAATGAGTCTCTCTGTGAACACTCTGTAAGAGGTAATTTGTGCATGCCCCAACATAATCATACCGTTGTACCACCATTCCTGAGCAACTCCATCTAAGTAAATTGAAGCATACTGTATGGCCTCAATCTCAGCCATAGGATTCAACGTGAAGTATGTGTCTAACTTTTGCACCCATACTCTTGCTGCCATCTTTCTGGAACCATCAAAGTACGGAAGTGTAATCTTTCCCACCTTCTTCAACTCATTCTGCGGCTCCAACAGAGGGAGCTTTGGATGAACAGGAGCTTCAATCCTAGGCGGGAAAACAAGCATTAGGGGCCTAGCCAAAACTGCTTGGTTGCCCACAACTTGTTGATCCACACAGTTTCCTTGTCCCAATCTGTCCAACCCCTGAACTATGTCAGTTATCCTGTCATTTGCCTCCTGTTGTTGTTGTGCAGCTCTCAACTATCCCCTTACTAAAGTGTCTAGTAGGATAGCCATCCTACCTAGTTGTGCTTCATTTCTGTCATTTCTCTCAATTCTCCCATTTCTTTCACCTTCTCCACCCCTGTCTCCCATGTTCCCTGTATTTGGTGACCCACTAGAAGAGGTTTCAGTTTGTTGCTCTTCACTAGAAGTAGGCCAATGTTCCCAAAAACTTTCCTCTTTCCTCCTATTTCTCTCAAAATATCTCCTTTCCCTGTCACTTTGGCTCATAGGAAGCTAAATCCCACAGGTTGGCAAGTTCTTATCAGCTCTGATACCACTGTATGGTCAACCCCCAATCTGAGTTTTGACTTTAGATTTTTGTTCAATGATTTTTTTTTTCAGTTTGTTATATGTTACATTTCATCAAACTCAGTTCACACTTCACACCAATACATGTATAACAATAGCATTCAAGGGTGAGGTAACTAACATCTCAGATGGTCTTTTGCAACATAACAATTCCTTTACAATGACTGAGTAAGATTGCAGCTAATCAGAAATAAGTTTCAGTCTTATACCCATTTCAGACTGCATTTTAAAGGAGCAAAAATATATGTATATCAGATTATAACAGTAGCTTGCTGAGTGTTGATAGTGAACCAAAAAGCAATGTTTGCACTCAGAATTTATATATATTGCTACAAAGAGAGATTTCAGTTTGTATTACTAACTGTAACAGCAGATAATGAACATAGAATGGAGTTCAGACCTGGACTTAGACGCGCCTGTAAGTGACTTACAGCAGCTTGTAAATAGCACATGCACCTTAATGACATACACACCCAGCCCCTTGGTCTTCAAAGGCCTCCACCTAATCAGCATACACTTTCAGATCCGCACATACAGGTCTGGAAACAATAGCAGCAAGATATACTATGATTTTCTGAGCAATAACAGTCACCACATCTAGGTTGCAATATATCAGTCATCCCTCTAAATTAAAGGTAAACACTTCCCAACCTCCACGTCAACCCTTAAGACAAGCCCCGAACCAGCAACAAGCCCAAGCACTGTAACACGACACTGTAGCATGGTACTGTAGCGCAACTGTAGCGACGTCACTGTATCAACGTCACTGTAGCAGCAGTAGTGTAGCATGCTAAATAAATCATAAATCAACCAAAAATCTTCATAAATTTACTCCATTCATACCCCAAGAAAGATATCGATTAACCAACAATTCCTCTTCAAAATATATCGAAAGTCTTCATCTCTAAACTCACTAACCTGCAACCTGAAGGCACATTTGAAGCTTCTGAATGAAGCTCCCCCCAAATCCTCACTTGATGTGGTCTTTCACAACAAAGAGAGGCGATCTTGAAGAGGTTTTCGTCTCCACAAGTCGAAATCCAGCTCTAGCCAAGCTCTAGAACCCTAGCATTCAAAATATCAAACATCCATGCTGAAAATGAGCCTCCAAAAGAACTTTTAATTTGTTTTCTCCAGCAACCCTAGTTTGCACTCCAAAACTCCATAAAATTGATTTAAATTAATTTTAAATCTTTTACCTCCATAGTTTGGGCGCCCGAATGAAATAATATAATATTTGGCTTTAAAAACAACTTCAAGTTATTAAACTAGGCGTCCATGGTCTAATTTTTAATTGAGTCCCCTTATGTCCCCCTTTTAATTAAACATTAAAATATAAAGTCACTTTATGAAGCACATATTTCGAGGCATACTGCAAATATTAAAATAATTCCCTCAAGTGACCTTATCAACTGAATAAGCTACACAGACCAATTTGACCAAGCCCAATGTTCCACACCTGACTTACTATTTTTATTTAGTAAGTACTAAAAATAGTAAGTTGTCGTCCAAAGCTCAACTGGAGAGAAATTGATGTAGCACCACGGCTCACTGCCCCCTGCTAAGAATGGAAAGACCTGGCTAACCCTAATCCGACTTACTATTTTTAGAAAGTCCTAAAAATAGAAAAATACTCCCAGAAACCTAAGTCAGAGAGATATTGTGACACTCGAGATGGCTCTCCATTGACTGGAGACAGTACTAGAGCCCTGCTAAAAATAGCACTTACTAAAAATAGTAAGTGTCTCCAAAACAAACCCAACTGACGAAAGGTGTCATGAAAAAAGGGGACATTACAATAATTAATTTATTTAATGGACAAATAATATTAATCAAATTTAATTAAATAATTTTAGGAATTGTTTAATTAAATTATTAAGCATTAGGAGCCGTAGGTGACAAGGTGATGACAGAGTGTACTAGGTGATGACATGATGAGTTAGATGATGATTGGATTAAACCGAGACCCAGGTTATTAGGTGATAACTTGATTAAATGGATGATAAAGTGATGCAAGTGAAGTTGACATTTTTTAGGTGTCTACAGGTCTGTTGATTAATGGTCCTGCATGTTGAACAATATCTGGTTGTATTTTGTTAAGCCAAAATAAGTGTGTTTTAGATGGTTTGTAATCTTAAAGAAACTTTCTGCCAATTTTGAGTTGGTTTCTCTTGGTATATCTATTAAGATTTTCCCTTTTTGTAATTAGTTAGAGACTATTGAACACTTTTTTTTTATTGTAATATTTCTTTTAAGCTTTGGTCTTCTTTTCTTGGCAGCAGTATTGGTTGGAAAAATAAAGATGGTTTTAATTGGTATGAAATTTTGTTTGGTCACGTCTAGAATTTTCCAAAAAAGATTAGTAAAATTTGGTTAGTCTTAATCAATGAGGTTTTGCGGTATATCTGCATAGTGAGGAATGATGAGGTATTCCAGGGTAAAAGAAAGTGTCTTACTGATGCACATAGTGAGCTTACTCTTCTGACTATTCTGTCATAGGTTTCCATGGTGCTGGAGATTCCTAGAGATAGGTTCATAATTTTGCTTGAGGAAGGACTTATGCTAATCTATAGGAAAGAGGTGGAAAAGGCATATTTTTGGCCTCATGATAGAAACAACCTAAATGAGAAGGAATTGGAGATCCAAAGAGAGTACATTAAAAAGAACAACATTAACATTCCAGACAGAATTGAAAAGCTCAATTACATCAATAATATTAAGTATGATCCAATTGTCAAAGATCCTAATCCTAAAGACTAGGCTGATCCTCCTATTGGGACCTTTTAGATTTAATGATCATGAATACAACAACAACCAAAAGTGTTGCTGGGATTAATCTTTTGCTTGCTGATTAGCTAATATTTCATGTACTATTCATTTGTACACTCCATAGGCAGTATACTATTCTGTACACTCCACAACAAAAGCGGTCATGGAAAGAAGGAAAAAGACAGTTATGAAGATAGTGAGGTGCATGGTGCACAACTGCAATGTAATAAATTGGTACTGGGCAGAAGCTATGAGTACAACAATCTACATCCTTAATATTTAATATAAGTCCTTGTCAATCCTTGTAGAATGTCACTCCCAAGGAATTGTGGTCATAGAAAACTTTCTATAAGTGATTTCCAAGTTTTCAGTTGCATTGCTTTTGCACATATTCCTAAAGAAATGAGAAATCATGAAGATGCAAAAGACAATATGTATATGTTTGTTGGTTACAATGAACACATTAAAGCATGCATACTACTAGATGCCTCTATGAACAAGCTTGAGGTTAATAAAGTTGAAGATGAGAAAATACCATTCTTTTCAATTAGTGACAATTCTATAAATAGTGGTGTATGGGTAATTGTTCTTGATTTCAAAACAGGTTTTGATGTTGAAAGAAAACAAGAGATATCAAGGGGTTAAGTTCCATGGGGATCTAATGGAGAAAGGAGCGTGCATTCTTAATCTTCACAACAAGATTAAGGCTCTGGTGGAGACGAGACTGATTCTCAGTCTTCACAACAAGCTTAGGAATGTTGACAAAAGAGATTGAAGTGGTATTAAACCACAATGAAGGATGTTTGGGAAGATGAATTACCAAAGGAAATGGAAGGCCAATCTATATACCAAGGAAAATTCTTGTGCAAAGTCGTGAGCAAGTAAGCTTTGCTCTAACTTTTGTTGTTTTGCAAATATTTGAGCCTAACACATTTGAAGAGGCCAAAGGAAAGATTAAATGGGAAGCTTCCATGAAAATGGAATATAATGCCTTGATGAAAAACAAGACATGAGGCTTGTCAACATTGTCCCCGAGGAAGAAGTCCATTTGGTTGTAAATCAATTTAAAAAAATCAAATGGTTATTTGGACAAATACAAAGCTCATCTTGTCACCAAAGGATATGCAAAAGAGGAAGGGGTAGACTATGAGGAAACCTTTGCCCCTACTATAAAGATGGTAACTTTTTGGTTGGCTATCTCCATTGTTGCTCAGTTTGGATGAAAGACATATCAAATGGGTGTTAAAAATGCATTCTTGAATGGAGACTTGGAGGAAGACTAAATGGTTTAGCAGCAAAGATTCCATGTTCTTGAAAAAGAGCATTCGGTTGATCAAGTTGATAAAGTTGATTAAGGGCTAGATCTATCATCCTTGAAGCAGTGTTGTTTTAATTCAGCATATAAAATCTGATATTTGTTATGTTTTTCAAAAAACAGATCTAAGCCTACTTCAATATTTTTCATGTTTTTTGTCCCACAAGCGGGCCCCTTTGTGGACATGTGGCTGCCCGATTGTGGGTGGGTCCTAGCCTTGGGTACACACCCAACGAGAATCCACACCACCACAACATTTAGGCTAGGACATCATAGCCCACCACACTCCACAGGGCTCAACCTCGAGACCTAGACTCTAATACCAAGCAAGGCAACCACTATGTGAAAAGCTCAGACTAATGGTAAATGGCACCCATTGGCGTTAAGAGTGGAGTTTTTGTCCCACTAGAGTGCCTAAAGATGGGCCCCCTCGCGAACAGGTGATTGCCCAATTGTGGGTGGGTCCCCACCCTAGGTACATGCCCAATGGGAATCTGCACCACTTAGCATTTGGGCCAGGGCATCACATGAAACCATCTACCACCATCACACAATCCCTCAAAGTCTTCTACCTCAAGTCCTCTCTTTGCCACTAGACCTTCATCAATGAAGTTGTGTGTTGCCCCACTATCTATCAAAACTATCATTCTTTGACCCTGCAATACTCCTCTAACTCAAAATGCATTGTACTTGGGTGTACCTATTTGAGTGGCAAAAGTCCATCCTGAAACTCCTCTAACATGATGAACCAACTTCCTCTTTTTCCTTTTTATTATCAGAGATGACCTCAATATAATGCACCTTGCCTCTTTCAAGGCACCTATGACCCGCTTCCCATAGTTCCTTACATGAAAAACACACCTTCTTTTTGTTTTGTCATCCATGGTTCTTCTCTTAGACCACTCCTTGTGCATAGATTTCTTATCTTTCTTTAGAAGAAATGACTTAGGCTAGAATTTATTTTTAGGAGTGGAAAATTCCATGTTTCTTACCGTTTTAATAGCATCCTATAAAGGTGGATCAAATGCCTTTACCCAACCTCTTAGCGTTTCAGTCAATCCCTCAATGAAAAGAACAGTTAATCTCCTTTTGGACACATCAGGAACCATAATCAAGAGTATCTAAAACTTGAACACATAATTATCCCCTAATCCATATTGTTTCAGCTATGCAAGCTCCCTAAAATGCAACTCCAGATACATATCAAATCTATGAATGAGCCTCTAACTGAATTCTACATATGAATCTATAAGGCTACGCCCCTATGTCACCATCCCATGGTACCACCATTCATGGGCATCAACTTCCAGGTGAAGTGTGGCATATTTTATGGCATCAATTTCAAACATGGGATTTAGTGAGAAATAGGTATCGAGTTTCTTAATCCATGCACATGTTGTACATTTACTGAAGCATCAAATTTAGGAATGGATAATTTATCCAACCTTCTCTGCAAATCTTGATTAGGTGTGCCTCTTTCCCTCTTGGATCTACTCCTTAATTTAAGTTGACAAAAATCAGTCAAAGACATGGCTATGTGGAACTCATCTCCTAGAGATTGATACTCATGCAAGTAGTCCAAATAACTCTCTCCATCACTTGGCTGTCCCCCATTACCTTCTGGTACTTATTCTTTGCTTAGGAATCTGGGCATCAAGGGTCTAATTGCTGATCTAATAACTGTCCTGGTATTGTTGTTTGATCTATTATTTCCAAAATTACTCATTTTTTCATTATTATTATTGTTGTTGTTCCGATCAGCCCAAGGCATGTTCATGTTTTGCAACATTTGTGTCAAAAGGTTAGCCAACTGCTGCAACCCTTTAGCAAGGTCATTAAGAATTTGCTTAGTGTTGTTCCCTTCATTTCTTCTTTCCCTATCAGCCATGTGCACATCCACATATTCCTCAACTGAAAAATTTGCAAAAGGAAACTCTTCTTCTAGGGTTTCTGAAAAGTTAAATTGTCCTCTTCTCAAGTTTTTCTGATAGTACCTGTTAGCCCTTTCACTAGGCTGCATATGAGTTATTTGTTTGCATCAACTGTTCAACTCCCAACAGGCTGGTAGGAAACCCAGCTCTGATACCACTATAATATGCCAGCTATTTTTTTGGTTTTTTAATAATTGTTTGATGAAATACCAATATGTGGAAATAGTAACTATTTATGTGCTTGCAAGTAAATATCAATAGCTAATAACACTTTGACAATAGTATCATATGAATTACAAATATATATTCAAATATTTGATTATGAAACTTGATGCAATTTCCCACCAATTCAATAACTGCAAACAATTGGTCTTGATATTGTAGACATGCACGTTAAAGGTGTTAATCTTTGACTAATTTGTACATGATACAATCTTGAAAGAATTTGTGTTTTTCAATGCAATGGTAGGAATTTTGTGGCCAAGAAGCCAACTTTGATAAATGTTGATGCACATTTTGACCCAACCATGCAGTTCATCAGCTTGTAAGTGTACTTGGAGTGTTTATTAACACATACATTCCAAAAAAGTAAAAACAAGACCATCTAATGCAACAACAAATGAAGTACTTGGTGTTTGTTCACCACAACCTTTGCCTAAAGTTGAAGAAAGCTTGAGGTTAGTGTTCTAAAATACATAAATTGTAATCATTATTCTATTTCAAATTCCAAATTGAATTTCTCTATTATAAAAATCAGATACTGTCAAGCAAGACCAGCCAAT
The DNA here is from genome assembly GCA_007258455.2 of Sequoia sempervirens. Taxonomy (NCBI): domain Eukaryota; kingdom Viridiplantae; phylum Streptophyta; class Pinopsida; order Cupressales; family Cupressaceae; genus Sequoia; species Sequoia sempervirens. The sequence continues at coordinate 8,923 of VDFB02287461.1, forward strand.
TGACCCTCTTTTCAAGGTTGAAGATTTTGAAATCCTCAAGAAAGCCAACATCGATAATGATGTGGTTGGACATATTAGGAGAGGCTATGACCTTGGAGCTTCATCATCAAGACCTGCAATCCTCTAATGTAGCTCTATTTGCAACGAGAGTCATTGGTTATGTCCAATTTTTTGAAACCTTGTACTTAATTGGTAGGCCAACTTTGTGCAAAGTAGATGTAATTGAGAATTTGAGACTATTAGTATGTAGTTATCATTTATGCACTATGTAGTATGCATTGTGCAATGAAATGTAATTGGTCATATTAACATCAATGAAAAGTCTTATTCCAAAATGCATGGGTGTAAACTATCATTTTTATTCTCTCTCTATATCGCTATGCAATTAAAATTCCTTTAAGTATATTATTGCTTGCAATGCCTTTGGAAATACTCCTCACAGGCACAATTTTGTGCCCTAAACATGCTCCTTTCCATGTGTCATCTTCGAGCAAGCGTGGGTTGTCCTTAGCGATTGATGGCAAGGGTTTTGAGGACTCTTTTCCCATTCCATAGGCCTTTGAATCTTTTATAAACAACATGGGCAATGGAAAGAAAACCACTAGAAGCAATGATTGTCATGATGTCTCCATGGCTTTGTATAATGGCGGCTAGTCTTGCTCTTCAGCAAAGGTCCCTTCACCTCACTTGATTCATGATGAAGGACAATCTAGGGCTTCTACCGTCCACTTCTGCACTTTCCCCTCATTCTTTTCTAGGTGGTGACTCCGTTCACAAACCATTTGCACAAATGGGCAACGAATTTTGTAGGGTTTGCTCTCCAAGTTTTAAAAAATTATTCATTCTTGAAATTATTTTGAATTCTAAGCTGGTTGAGCAGGAAGAATATTTGCAGGTACATGCAATCATATGCAAGTTTATGAATTCTGGCCCAAACTAATAGAATTGCATGAATGGACTTTTTATACATGGAACTAGTATATGGAGGATGAAATTCACATTTACCTCTGCACTTGTGGTCTTTTTGTTCTAGAATTCACATTTTTAAGTGTTAAGGAGCTCAACTTAAAATTTACTTCATGGGTTTGGAGAGATGATTTTCTATGATTAAAACCTTGGTCCCCAACCTTTGATCCACAAGTGGAATCATTTTCTTTAGTTTTTTTATCTAGGTAAGATTGCCTTACCCCTACAATATTGGGAGAATTATGTATTAGAAGCAACTGGCAATTCCCTTAAGATTTTTTTTGTATATCTAATGAGACTGGCAACAAAACTTGCACTCTCTTTGCACAACTATGCGTGGAGATGGACATCTCAAAAGGGTTTCCAAAGGAAATCTCTCTCATAGTTGGAGACACATGGTGGATTATGAAAAAAATCTTTCAGACGTACACGGTGTTTTTCCATTGGACATTCTACCTCCTAGCATAGTAAAACAGATTTCAAGCGGATTGTCATTGAGCAGGGTAGGAATGGCTTGTTGAATCCTTTGAAGCCCACTTGGTGGGTTGGTGCAACTTCTCACCACCATCTGATTGTGCCAAACATGCAGGTTGGGGATGACTCCCTTGAGGTTAATCAAGAGAGGTCCTCTACTCAACCTGATCCTCATTCCTCTTAGCCACCTCTGAATAAGTTAGCTGTTAATCTGGCTTGTTAAGCATTCCAATCCAAAAAAGCAGATAGTAAATAAAAAAATGTTGACAATCAGCAATCCAATGGGTCAGATCCAAATATGGCATCAATAATTACAAATCTTGAGAACAATGATTTAGAGATTTATAATAGGTTGCATTTGGATAATGGTAATAAGTTCATGCCTACGCTTGATACTGTCTGAACTGAAGTTAAATCTTGGAGGAAGAGTTAAGTTAAAAAGGCTACTCCTCTTTCCATGAGTCTCAAATCCTCTAAGGATAAGAGGAAGGATTCTCCTGTTTGCCAAGCAGGATTTTGTTTAGTAGGTATGTTTTTCTTTTTTAGCATATATATAGCTGGGTTTTAGTAAAAGATTAGGTGACATACTCTCTCAGGTTTGATTTTCAAGCAAGCATGTAGTTGTTATCAGCCCGCCTGTTAAAAGGGTTTGAAGCTTTCACTGTTTATATGTTTATAGTTTTATATAATGGGAGCGGGCTCCTAGTCCACACTAATGGATCATAAAAAAAGAAGCCTCTAAATTTAAAAACAGCAGTTTATTCTCCTTTCTACAGCATTTTTTGAAAACTATTTTTTACCAAATTTTCCAATAATTTCCTGATTAAATGAAAATCCTCATTTTTAAAATTTTGGTTTGTCATTTTATTCCTGAGGATGATTCACCTAAGGATAGAGGAAGGATTCTCCTGTTTTCAGGCAGGATTTTGTTTAGTTAGTATGTTTTTCTTTTTTAGCATATATATAGCTGGGTTTTAGTAAAAGATTAGGTGACATACTCTCTCAGGTTTGATTTTCAAGCAAGCATGTAGTTGTTATCAGCCCGCCTGTTAAAAGGGTTTGAAGCTTTCACTGTTTATATGTTTATAGTTTTATATAATGGGAGCGGGCTCCTAGTCCACACTAATGGATCATAAAAAAAGAAGCCTCTAAATTTAAAAACAGCAGTTTATTCTCCTTTCTACAGCATTTTTTGAAAACTATTTTTTACCAAATTTTCCAATAATTTCCTGATTAAATGAAAATCCTCATTTTTAAAATTTTGGTTTGTCATTTTATTCCTGAGGATGATTTTCACTGCTGTGATTTTAAGATCTAACCTGTTTCATAGGATGTGTTTTTGTCTTGCCTTTTCTTGTGTATCACATTTGGAATTTGTCCTCTCCCTAATCCTGTGTGGTTGTTGGGTGGCTTTGTACTTGATAAATACTTGATTCCCTTGGCTATCTTTTTGTGCCAACTATTTTCTTTTTCTTTTGTTGTCTTGCTTTTGATTTGCTAGTTTCATTTTTTCCTCATCTTGCACAGTGGGACAAACACAGACTAGATGGCCATGCTCATCTAAAGGTAATTTTCACATAGTTAAAAGGTTGCTCCCATTCAAATTCTGCCATGTCCAACAGTATAATAATGGCTTCTCCAAATCAATGCTGAAAGAGATTCTGATGATCATGTGATGCATTCTCCAATAGAACTACCTGTTTCCTGTGATAGTACTCTTGCCAACATTCACTTGTTGGAAGTGAAAGTCTTACCCAAATTGAACTGTAGTTGAGAAGTCTTTGGTTGGGTTGAATGCAAGGGATCATAGTCTCATAAAAAGGCCTGATATAATTTTAGTGCTATTCATGAAAGAGAATATCAAGGAAGAAGAAGAATAAAAGGAACTATTGAAAGTTCAGACTGCAGTATTCGTTGACAAACAAGCATTGCTCACATAATCTCCAAATTAAAAGATTGATCAAGCAATTACATCAATAACATTGTTAATCTCACCTCAAGAACTACTTTAAGAGAAAGTTGAAGAAGGTGGTAGAAATCAGCAAGCACCCACGTATCCTTAATTGGGATGATGCTGGGAGTTTGAGCTTCTCTTGGCAACCTATGTTACACACTCTTAGACCTAATGTTAATACTCCCTCTGAACTTCCTTGTCCTTCCTTCCCTTCTCATGGCTTTGACCATTTTCTGTCTTTCAGTTCCTTTAGTTTTAAAATATGGTGCCTTACTTTTATCTTCTTGGCTTTCACCTCTTCCATCTCCAACCTTCCTTGCTCCTCTCTTTTCTCTCCAACTCCAGTTATCTTGTTGTCATCCATTTATGTAAGAACCCTAGTTCTCCCAAACTGTAAACTTTGTACTGCTGAAACTGACTGCTGGAATTGTTTTGATTGTTTTGTGATTTTTTTGTGTTTTTGACGAATATTTGCTTTTTCTGTATTTTTCTAATGATAATGCCAGGCATGAAATCAAACTAAAGTACTTAAAATGCAACTACTGAAATATCAACTGCAGCAAAGACAAATATCTTTTATTGATAATCTTTTGAAAGCCTTTACAATGAGCATACCTGAAATGCACGAAAGAAGATAACATCAAAATCTGGAGTTGCTGGCAGCCATGGCTGAAGTCTCCTCCTCAAAACCCGCGCCAAAGAGTGTCACTGAGATAGGCGCCCAAGGTAGTGAAGGAAAAGCCTCCAAAGCATAGGCGTTTGCCCTGGGAAGATCATGCCTCTCTCCACAAATGGTACGGCTGCAAGGACAACAGATGGTATGGCCTTGAGAATGTATTTCCAGCAATGAACAATGCAGCCCTTGAGATATTTGCCCTTCACAATGACAGATATGCTTGAAATCCCTTGAAATATTTCTCCAATCTGCTCAAACTTGACTCCTGGATGAAGCCAATAGTTAAGCAATCTTCAGCTGATAGTCTCACAACCTCAGAATGCTGATACACTGAAGATGCTATGCTCTCCAATGTCGAAAAGCTCCGGAAAATGCAGAAACCCTCATTCCTATTCTCCAAACGCCAGTAGAAGTCATGAAATAAAGTTATCAAATGCTCAATGGATGAATTTGATTTCTTCTTGGCTGCTTATATACTCCCTTCAAAGAGGTCGACCCCCATTTTGCCTTTTTAATCATTTTAAAATGTTATAAAGTTTGCACTTTATAAATAAAAAATAAACTCCTTGAAATTGGCACCCAAGCTCTTAATTACAATGGCCCCCTTTTAATGATGAATTGACCCTCAAGCATAAAGTGCAAATATAACATTATAATATAACATAAAAATATTAATTATTATCTAAGTTACCGAGTTCTTCATTTTTAGCCCCTCGAACCGGCCAAAATACGTGTGGGTTCTGGTTTTGGTTCGGTTCTTCTCTGGGTTCGGACCCACAGAGAACCCGAGTGGAAAATGGAGAACCCTGGCCGAACCCAAGGAGAACCCAGAAGGACCCGGGCGGACCCACGTCATCCAGCCTAGAAAAAAGAAAAAACTCAACTTAAAAACAAAAAATATAACCCTAAAAAGTGTCCAAATTGCCTTATATTGACTTGGCCAACCAAATGAGGCTCATTTTGCAAACTCAAAAGAGCAAAAACACCATTTTTTGCCTCAAGCTAAAAATTATGAATATGATTCAGATTATATGAGGTATTACCATATGGCATATTTCATTGTTTCAATATTCTATGGCATTATGGCATTATGATCATATGATTATAATTTTTAACATGCTTATGAGTCTATGGCATTATCATTATGTTTAGAAATTTATAATTTAATAATATATATATATATAGTACG
>VDFB02287462.1:0-12569 GCA_007258455.2 Sequoia sempervirens
ATAGTTTGTAGGTAGAGTTTTAGTAGCCCAATCAATATTTTTATAAAATGAATGCAAGTGATGAATTCAAGAGGGATTCTAACCAAAAAAAAAAATGAAAAAAATAATTTTAACTTAGTGACAAGAGTGGTGCCTCAATAACTATATCACATATCACTCATAAGCATATAAAGCTAGGTGAAGAACAAGAATTTTAGAATTATTATAGAAAAAGTTACAAAATTTATATGAAAGGGTAGAAAACAATATAAATATTGGTTTTCTAACAAGCAAGATGGGGCATTTAACAATTCAATATCATCAACTTAACATTGATAACAGTGAAAGTTTGGATGATAGTCTCAAGGAAAGATCCGCTCTCACATATAAATTGTTAACAAATTTTTAATCTAATTGCTATGATTTATTTCAAATTACACTTTAGTAGATGAAAAGTGGAACGTTCTGTAGAATCTTACAAATTGGAAAAAGTGATATGCCAATCACAAAAAAGTAGAGTATAATTCAGTAAATTGAACATTTTCTTAAAAATATATGAATGTAAATTTCATATTTTACGAAGGGATTTTAAAACTTGAATAATTTGGATAAATTTATAATGTTCTACACAAAAATTACTAATTCAACATTTATTATATGAGAGGTTAAGAACTTTGTACTACTTTTATGTATTCCTTTTAAAATAAATAATTATAAGACCCAATTTAATTTATGTATTCATATTATCTCTATTATTATTATTTTTTTGATGAATAGGCAGCTATCTATATTAAAATAAAGAATTTTCTCTGTTATTTGATTTATGTTGATTGTAATAAAATCTTAATTTGAAAACTCTTTTTTAAATAGATACAGCAAAAAAATTAAATCTATTTATTTCTCTTCTCTCTCCTAGTCTATAGCTATAAGGAGCAACAATACATTCCAAACTATTGCCAATGTCCAACATGCCATTAAATAGAAGGTATTCTTGAATAATATTTACTTCTTTATTGTCTTCCAAAAATCCTTTTAGAAGATCCAAAAGAAAAGACTCAACGTTTCTCATTTAGATAAAGTATCAACTAATACTAGATTTGGCCTTGAAAAACCAATATTAAGCACTTGCATAAGAAACTTCAAAACTTCCATCCTCATGCATTACTTAATTTATTTGATCATTCACCATTCAAAGTAAACTAATAGACATGATTATTGATCTATTGCTTTGGTATAACCATTTATGGTTTTTGCCTCTTTCGTTTTTTAGATATTGGAGGTATGAGCTAGTGGTTTTATATAATTATTTATAGGTACATAGGCACTACTATAATTCACTTAGAGTTTAGATTGGTAGTGATGCAATCATAGATGGAGGGTCTAGATAGGATTGTCCAACCATGCAACCTTGAGCTTAACACAATGGAAATAACAAAAGAGATGCTCAAGAAATAGGAATTATCATTAATTTAGTAACTTGCAATCTTACATGTGCCATATGCTACAAGTGCATAGTGACTAGGGCCCACTGGCATATGCCATAGGACATTACAAGATATTACAGTTGGCTTATGACCTTGTTATGATGCAATAACCTAGACAGCTTGAACTATTTTCCTTTTCTATCTACTAACTACTTAATTACTTTATAATATATTACAAATGATTTTAATATGAATCTCTAACTGCAATTATGGTCCATGCCAGCCTCAAGGGCTTACAATCCCAATTCAGGATAAAACGTGTAGGTCGACCTAAGAACATGATAAAATAAATGATCATGCAATGGAAATGTATTGCGGATCTCCAAGATAGTCCCCCTAACATAAAGTGCCTTCAATGGTCTTTCATTAAGCTCAAAAAAAAACAAAAATTGTTCGCACAATCAGTTTGGACCAAATAGGCCCTCATTACTTTGATAGAGAATTGATAATGAAATTTTTAGACTAATAACTTTCTACAAACGAATGCAAATCCCATGAAATTTTGGTATGTTGAAGATGGGATCATTTAGAATCTATATCATTTATGTGAGCTAAGAAATGATAATGCCGTGAAATGTGGAAGATACTATTGAGATAACTACAAACTAAATTGTACGAAAAGAAATGTCTTTGATTGATACAAGATTTCTTTACAACTAGGGATGCTCCTGTATCAGACACCCAGGGTTGGAATAAAAGTGAGTCCCTCACTTCATTGAGGCTAGAGGAAAACCAAAGTGGTCCACCTTAACCTGAGAGATGCATGGTGAATCCTCCACTAGTCTTCATTTCCAGTTCACCAAGTATTGTTGGTACTACTTGTTTCAATTTCACCTTTAATTTCTTATGTCTAAGGTTTTCTCAATCTTCTATGGTGGTTGATGTGGTAGCTTCTCCTTCAACTCCACAACTCTACTAGGTCCCACTTGAAATCCCTTAATGATAATCATGTAGATTTGTGCGGTATAAAAATGGCCCCTTGTCATTTTCATGGCATTTTAAGTCTTGTTTCATAGTGTTTTATATATATTTCCTTGATTTTATGTTGCAACATGGCTTGAACATGCTTATTTAATTATTGAAGTCGTGTGAATGTGTTCAAAAAATGGAGTCTCAGATCAAAAGTTATGGCTCCCAGAAGTTGGCGCACTTTCTAGAAGATACTAATTTTCAAATGTACTTTTGAAATTTGAATTTGAATTTCTAATTTTCAGTGCCATACTGCCAAAAACTCAAATTTGCATGTTGTTTTGGTTACAAGCTAAAAGCGAGCTCCATTTATGGGCAGGTTTTTTTATGTTTTCGGTAGCTTTTGTGGACAAGTTTGCATACTTCGAAAAGGGGTTTTTCTGTAATTATGTAGTTTGCATATTTTCAAAGCATGGGGATATTAGATCCTCTGCATGTAAGAAGATTATTTTGCGAATAATAAAATAACATTCTCTATTTGGTGTGTCAATTTTTAGTGTCTCGGTTTGCACCCTCGTCACATGTTTCTTACACTTTATTATATTTCATTATATATGTGTGTGTGTGTATATGTATACATATATATATATATATTTGATTATGTTTTATGTCAAAATTTAAATGGATTTTAAATAATGATGTTTAACATTTAATGAATATATATATATATATATATATATATGATGATGATGATGATGATGATGATAATTTTGTGATCTCACCATATGTTGATAGGCTATAAACTAGTTATTTTAAATCAAGTTTATTTCAGAAATATTATTTGAAAGAAAGGAATGTACATACATACACATATTTTAGTATGAATGAAATAACTGAGTTACATTAATAGATTTAAATGGAAAGAAGCAATTTTAGCATTTAGGGAAAATTTTACATTCTCTAGATAAGTGTATTTTTTAATTGGATTTGGAATATCGTAATGGCATTTTCAGTCAAATTGTGAACTAGGGTTTGATGGATTTCTTGTTAAAGTTGGATTTGTTTTTATCTACCTTGTGTTAATTCTTTTTCCTTTTAATCAATGTGGAAACACTCAATGTCACAGTACCCCCGTTAGGAGTTAATTTGGCTTTAGACTTCCAAAGGCATGAGGCAGTTCGCTGAATAATGTATTTATCATTTGATTTTGGATTTGGAAAAGTTTGATTGTAATTGCAATTTTGGTTCCTATGCTTGACTTGTTCCTGTTTTAGCGAGTAATTATGTATGTGGATGGTGGCGGGATGGTTTATGCCTCACGTGTGCTTCATTTGAGATGTAGTGCTTCTTTGTGTTAGTACACCTTTTTATGATTTGTTGATTTTGCAAGTCTTTGGAAGTGGTCTATTGATGTTATGTTTTGTGATCTATTGATGTTATGATTTTTGAATCTATTGATTTAGTGTTTGACTATGTATTCCCATGTCACTCTTCTCTGGAGTTGAGTCTTGTTGTTTTCTATTTGGGCATCCTTGGTCGAGGATTCTTCCTTGTCATCTCCTGGCAAGGGGGGTGGGGTTTTCTAAAACCCACGTGGTTGGGTGGAACATGCTACGCACCCCGTTGGGTTCCCCATCAGCGTGTGTAGGGTGCAGTTCCTTCCAAATGGAGCATGAGCCATAGATTTTCTTGTAGCTAGATGCTTATTATGTATTTTAGTTATACTCTTGTATTGATGTATTACCCCCACATGTGTTGGGAAGTTTATGATTTAAACTCGTACATTTGATCTGTGTATTGTACTGGAAGCAGATGTAAAGTATAAATGTATCCTTGTAATCGTGTGATAAAAGATAGTGGTTATCATCTTATAAGCGTGTTATATATTGTTGATGGGTGTTTTTGCACACTTTTTTAGCACAGGCAATGTGTAGATGCAGTACCTCTCTTTAAAGGAGACTTCCAACAACAAGTTGCTAAAAATCACCCCAAGGCCTCTCAGGTGTCAGGTCTTGACTTGCATGGAATTCCTCAGTTGATGTTTAATGTGATTTTTGTTAGAATCCAGGCGGTTCATGCTAGCTAGATGTATGAGGGTGGATCTTAAAATGAAGCAGGATGAGTTAGGTGCACTTTCTGGTTCAATATAATGTAAAAACTTCAGTAGCACCCTTAGAAGACTTGCCCACGGCTAATGTGCAATGAACCTTGCTATAGCCGGTTGTTTCTAAAAAAGAGAGGAGGGAAAAAGTGGGAAGAGAAGGTTTACTGGATGCGCAGCTTCGCGTGAACAATGATCATGGAGGGATCTACGCCAGACAACTTCCTTCAAACAAGGTTCCATAACCAAAGAAACCCTAGGTATCATGTGATGTAATTTCTATCATCAAAAGTGCAGTAGATATTTTATAATTCATTCACCCACATACGTACGAATATGAGGAATAAAAGTTTAAAAGCAACTTCAAGTGTTAGACCATACTAGCTTTACAAGACCATTTACTAGTAGCAAATAGCAAAAAGTATGGACTAGAAAGCATCAATAGAGTAGAAATTTCTATGATAACAAAACAACATTACCAGTATCTAATTAAGTAGTTTAAAGCTAACTAGAACAACAATGTAAATCTAAATAAAACATCTAACAATGGAGATTGAATCATGAACCATGTGAAGAAGCTTAGAAAATGCACCAAGTCAATGTATTTTCATTAGAATTTTCTGTAGCATGTCTTTACAACAACTCAACTCTCTCTTGAAAATGAGAGGAGACCCCCATTTATAGTGCCCAATAACTAGAACAAATAGCCAAGATTAAACTTATTGTGTGGCCAAGATTCACTACAAATTAGGGTTCTACCTACCCCTATTATATTATAATTTAAAATACAACTTTGTCTTCACTTACTTATTTTTGTCCTCTAGTGACAACATGGCATCATGTCATACATGCAGGTGCCCTTTTTGTTGTAGCTATTCCTTTGAGAGCCTAGTCACTAATAATGGGGTTGCCTTCCTGCCTCTCTTCAAAGTACATACTCCATGAACTTCAAAGAATTACTACAGAGTTGGAGTTTGTGGAGCCTCTATGACCTGGACCATAATGCCGATGAATTTCACTCCTTGGAGTTGTCCTCAAAACCTTTTCTAGTTTCCCATCATACTTGGTAGGATGGTCCTCTGAACAACTATGGTACGTGTGAAGGCTGGATGACAGAAAAAGCTCATGAAATGCAGTAGTTTATTTGGATTTAGGCATTGTCCTCATCCCTTTCTTGCAGAGTACGTTCAATTTGTTGGCTCCATTTATAGGACGGGCATCTAATAACCTATCATTAACTTCAGGTATCAGACACAATCCACCCTAATCTCTTTGATCCACTCAATGTTTGGATCTACTTTTTTAATCACCTACGTCAATCTTTCTTTTTGGTTCTCAAAGTCTTGACTCCAAACATCCATGAGCAAATAATCGTCCCTCTTGAGTGCAAGCTCCCTTTCCCATGTGGCACTTGACAGTCGGAGGATAGCCTTGGTCTTTGGGTAGGTGGATTCATACGTCACAGGGAAGTCAATGCATTTTTTCTTGATGCACCAGTCATCGATATACCCAGCTCTTTTATTTTTCCTAAACTGCATCGATTTTGTTCGCGGACAGCAATTGAGGGCATTGGGTGTGACATTTCTTCAGCTGAAGACCATTGTTGGATGTAAGCTGTCAAATCAGGTACCTGTGCTTTAAGCTCGTCCTTTGAGACTTTATCTTTTTGTATTAGATGCACCACCATAGCCACAGACTCCTTGAGGTGTCCTACCTTTTTCTCTCTAGTAGTTCCTAAATCAATGGTGGAGATATTATGGATTACTCCTTCCTTGCCCACCATCGGCGTGGCTACATGCGCAGTTCGGGACCCAGAAGCATCCATCGTTACCATAGATATGATTTTGTGCTTCGTCTCTTTCTTGGTGGTGATCTGCGTTTGGGCTAAGATAGCCTCCAGCCTTGCTCTTGGATCCTTTGGGGTAGGAGTCTTCTTTCAAGTTGCCTCTCCAACCATTCGGGCATAGCAGATTTTCCATTGGACGACTCATGATCACCCTCGCCTTCCTTTATTTGGATCTCTATTTGTTTACCTTTGGGAGCCCTTTCTTCCATTTTAGTGTTATCTCCTTCTTCCTCATCGGAAGAAGAGGATTTGTAAGAGTATTCATGTTAAATCACCAAAGCGTGGGATTTCTAACTCATTCTTTTTCTCTCCCTTTATCCTTTTAATACTTTTTTTTATCATTTTAGATATTTTTATAAGAATTGGTCAAATTTATTTGTCATTTTGTTAAAATATTTCAAAATAACTTGTGATATTTGTAAATAAAGATGAAATTCGGGTAAATTTTTAAATTATGTACTATAATTTCATCTTATCCTACACTCCTTTATGTGTAAAATAATGCACAAATTACACAAGTCCACTATTAAATTGGTTTATAAGTAACTTTGAGTGAAGATTTGGCTATTGAAGATATGGAATAAAAAAAAAATCTCAAAGTTGAAATATCTTTCAAGAGAGATAAGGTTTGTTGTGGATTTATTTGCGTTTGTATGTATATAGAAAGCACATCAGCACCCCCCCCTCTCTCTCTATACATATATATATCATTTCTTTCTTTCCCCCTCTCCACCTCTCTATCTATCTCTCGCTCCCTCTTTATCTCTCTATGCCAAGAATAGGGAGATGCGTAACGTGATTAACATTGTCAGTTACCCTTAACCCTTTCCAAGATCCAATGTCGTTGACAGATTAGATTGTTCTTCTAAGCACCTCAACCATAGTTATGATAAGGAAGGAGGAGATTAATCCTTTGAATGATATCTAATGTGATTTCTCCATTAGGAAGAAAAATGGAAATAGTATTGATGTGACTATTTCAGTGTCAATTGATATTGTAAAATAATGCAATGTGCAGGTATATTTTTCTCACAAATATCTCAATTTTGAGAAATAATTAAAGTCTATCTGGGTGATTGTTTAATATTTTTTCGATTCATATTAAGTAGAAATTTTACTATCTTTTTATTAAATATAAATTTTGATATCATTCATTGCAATAAAGTTACGAGTTTTATATATTTATGTATTGAAGTAAGATATTCCATCACTCCTAATAGCTCTCAAAATTTGTATAATGTGATAACTGTCTATGAAGTAGACACTAATGTATTAGAGAAAATTGTTTTAATTGATAGAATGATTTAATAAAAATAGACAAGTAAATGAAATGACCATATATTCCTATTTTTTTTGTTAGAAAATGTGATATAAAATTATGAAAGCTAACATCAGATTATTTATAAAAAACTCATATTTTTCATAATTAAATGATTTCAAGAAAAGGTACATAGAAAATTAAATACAAATAACTTAAAAGAACGTGCAATAGAAAATTAAATAGCAAGGGAAAAAAATTGCATTTGGTTGCTGGGTAGCAAACAAGCGCAATTGAAAAAAACCCTTTGCTTTATTTAGACGAACAGTACTACCTAGCAATCCTTTTTAGGGGGGGTCTCTGTGATATCAAATAATGAGGGATCCAGGTCATCAGGATTCAGAGAATGAATTTTGACCTCCTTCTCGTTCACCGCTGTTATAAGTTTGACAGGATGACCCTTAGGATAGGCCAAGATCTTCGAATGACCGGAAGCCTTCTCGACCATCCAGCGATACTCATCGCTTGCACTTGTTCGCACCTGCAGCAGAAACATGAAAATGTCATATAGTTGAATATATATATATATATATATATATATATATACGCCATAGAGAACTCTGGACTGAAGTCTCACCCCATGGGGGTATTCATGGCGAGAGTCAGGACACAGAAATTCGTTATTCTCGACATTTTTGAAACTCCGTAAATCTTCGTTATTCTCGCCATCTTTTTTAGTCATCGTCCATTTCTGTCAAGCAAGCACAAGTGTCTAATAATTAATGTTAAGATTGAAACAGATCAGTAAATGGTGAATCGAGACAAACACTAACCTGGCAGTCGTCGTTGTCACATGTTTGACATAAAACAACGCTATCATTATCTTTGGAGGGATTCACACCCAATCTCAAGCCAGAGTTTAGGCTTGTGATCGTTACCTTTATGTCACACATTATCAGAAGATTCCTCCTTAATTCAGAGAAAGAAGAGAGATTAAAAACCCCTAATTAATATTATCACCAGCTATCCCTTCTCTCAAAGTGCAGATGTGTGCATGGGTGGAAAGACGTGAGAAGCCTCTCTGTATTTATACGTAACAAGCGAATGACGACGTCATGGCCATTGGTCATCAGTGTTAAATATTCAACAACTTCTATACTAATTTTTATTCACCCATTGAATTTGCATCTGCATCCTGAAGCCGCACGGTCAAACATCAGTTCCCTATCATATTTTTATATTATTTTAGTTTCTTATCCCTATCGTATTTATTAAGGGATTAACAACAGTCAGAAGTTCCGTGCTTAATAATAAAAAGGAAAGAGGAGCAACAGATCGATTAAGGAAACTAATAATGGGAAAATGGAGTCTGGACGTTGCACAATGGTTTTCGCAAGTTTTTGCCCGTACAATTCAGTAGGTAAAGAAGCTTTCCATTACAAAGACTTGTTTCTATTGAATTACATATGTGGTCTTTAATGGTCTGAAAATATCATTGGAGGTTGGTATTCATATGTGCATGCATGTTTATTAAACATAATGTGTGTGGTGGTTGGTATTCATATTTGCATGCATGTTTATTAAACATAATGTGTGTGGTCTTTAATGAGTTTGGTGTAAACTATAGCATGAGAAGAAATAGTCCACACTAAATGGTTCAAGGTTCTTAGGGTTATATGAAAAAAAAAGAAAAGAAAGAAAATGTTTGGGAGGATCATGTTGTAGCTAATAAGAAAACAAACGGAAAATAGATTATACATTAGGTAGTAGAGGTAGTGAAGTATATAATGGTAGATGAGGAGGCTAGAAATCTAACTTAGATATAAAGATCAAGAACAAATCTATCGATATTTATCTTGACATTTTTTCTAAGAAAATATATTTAATAGTTTCTCGAGTGAGAACCTTTACGAGGGGATCTAGGTTTAATAAATCTTAGTAAAATATCTCAACCGTACACCCTAATGTCAAAAACTATTTTTTTGGATAGTTTGTAGGTAGAGTTTTAGTAGCCCAATCAATATTTTTATTAAATGAATGCAAGTGATGAATTCAAGAGGGATTCTAACCAAAAAAAAAAATGAAAAAAATAATTTTAACTTAGTGACAAGAGTGGTGCCTCAATAACTATATCACATATCACTCATAAGCATATAAAACTAGGTGAAGAACAAGAATTTTAGAATTATTATAGAAAAAGTTACAAAATTTATATGAAAGGGTAGAAAACAATATAAATATTGGTTTTCTAACAAGCAAGATGGGGCATTTAACAATTCAATATCATCAACTTAACATTGATAACAGTGAAAGTTTGGATGATAGACTCAAGGAAAGATCCGCTCTCACATATAAATTGTTAACAAATTTTTAATCTAATTGCTATGATTTATTTCAAATTACACTTTTAGTAGATGAAAAGTGGAACGTTCTGTAGAATCTTACAAATTGGAAAAAGTGATATGCCAATCACAAAAAAGTAGAGTATAATTCAGTAAATTGAACATTTTCTTAAAAATATATGAATTTAAATTTCATATTTTACGAAGGGATTTTAAAACATGAATAATTTGGATAAATTTATAATGTTCTACACAAAAATTACTAATTCAACATTTATTATATGAGAGGTTAAGAACTTTGTACTACTTTTATGTATTCCTTTTAAAATAAATAATTATAAGACCCAATTTAATTTATGTATTCATATTATCTCTATTATTATTTTTTTTTTGATGAATAGGCAGCTATCTATATTAAAATAAAGAATTTTCTCTGTTATTTGATTTATGTTCATTGTAATAAAATCTTAATTTGAAAACTCTTTTTTAAATAGATACAGCAAAAAAATTAAATCTATTTATTTCTCTTCTCTCTCCTAGTCTATAGCTATAAGGAGCAACAATACATTCCAAACTATTTCCAATGTCCAAGATGCCGTTAAATAGAAGGTATTCTTGAATAATATTTACTTCTTTATTGTCTTCCAAAAATACTTTTAGAAGATCCAAAAGAAAAGACTCAACGTTTCTCATTTAGATAAAGTATCAACTAATACTAGATTTGGCCTTGAAAAACCAATATTAAGCACTTGCATAAGAAACTTCAAAACTTCCATCCTCATGCATTACTTAATTTATTTGATCATTCACCATTCAAAGTAAAATAATGGACATGATTATTGATCTATTGCTTTGGTATAACCATTTATGGTTTTTGCCTCTTTCATTTTTTAGATATTGGAGGTATGAGCTAGTGGTTTTATATAATTATTTATAGGTACATAGGCACTACTATAATTCTCTTAGAGTTTAGATTGGTAGTGATGCAATCATAGATGGAGGGTCTAGATAGGATTGTCCAACCATGCAACCTTGAGCTTAACACAATGGAAATAACAAAAGAGATGCTCAAGAAATAGGAATTATCATTAATTTAGTAACTTGCAATCTTACAAGTGCCATATGCTAGAAGTGCATAGTGACTAGGGCCCACTGGCATATGCCATAGGACATTACAAGATATTACAGTTGGCTTATGACCTTGTTATGATGCAATAACCTAGACAACTTGAACTATTTTCCTTTTCTATCTACTAACTACTTAATTACTTTATAATATATTACAAATGATTTTAATATGAATCTCTAACTGCAATTATGGTCCATGCCAGCCTCAAGGGCTTACAATCCCAATTCAGGATAAAACGTGTAGGTCGACCTAAGAACATGATAAAATAAATGATCATGCAATGGAAATGTATTGCGGATCTCCAAGATAGTCCCCCTAACATAAAGTGCCTTCAATGGTCTGTCATTAAGCTCCAAACATTTCAAAAATTGTTCGCACAATCAGTTTGGACCAAATAGGCCCTCATTACTTTGATAGAGAATTGATAATGAAATTTTTAGACTAATAACTTTCTACAAACGAATGCAAATCCCATGAAATTTTGGTATGTTGAAGATGGGATCATTTAGAATCTATATCATTTATGTGAGCTAAGAAATGATAATGCCGTGAAATGTGGAAGATACTATTGAGATAACTACAAACTAAATTGTACGAAAATAAATGTCTTTGATTGATACAAGATTTCTTTACAACTAGGGATGCTCCTGTATCAGACACCCAGGGTTGGAATAAAAGTGAGTCCCTCACTTCATTGAGGCTAGAGGAAAACCAAAGTGGTCCACCTTAACCTGAGAGATGCATGGTGCATCCTCCACTAGTCTTCATTTCCAGTTCACCAAGTATTGTTGGTACTACTTGTTTCAATTTCACCTTTAATTTCTTATGTCTAAGGTCTTCTCAATCTTCTATGGTGGTTGATGTGGTAGCTTCTCCTTCAACTCCACAACTCTACTAGGTCCCACTTGAAATCCCTTAATGATAATCATGTAGATTTGTGCGGTAGAAAAATGGCCCCTTGTCATTTTCATGGCATTTTAAGTCTTGTTTCATAGTGTTTTATATATATTTCCTTGATTTTATGTTGCAACATGGCTTGAACATGCTTATTTAATTATTGAAGTCGTGTGAATGTGTTCAAAAAATGGAGTCTCAGATCAAAAGTTATGGCTCCCAGAAGTTGGCGCACTTTCTAGAAGATACTAATTTTCAAATGTACTTTTGAAATTTGAATTTGAATTTCTAATTTTCAGTGCCATATTGCCAAAAGCTCAAATATGCATGTTGTTTTGGCTACAAGCTAAAAGCGAGCTCCATTTATGGGCAGGTTTTTTTATGTTTTGGGTAGCTTTTGTGGACAAGTTTGCATACTTCGAAAAGGGGTTTTTCTGTAATTATGTAGTTTGCATATTTTCAAAACATGGGATATTAGATCCTCTGCATGTAAGAAGATTATTTTTTGAATCATAAAATAACATTCTCTATTTGGTATGTCAATTTTTAGTGTCTCGGGTTGCACCCTTGTCACATGTTTCTTACACTTTATTATATTTCATTATATATATGTGTGTGTGTGTATAT
>VDFB02287464.1:0-65128 GCA_007258455.2 Sequoia sempervirens
AACAAATCCAAAAAATACACCTTATGTTTATACAAATAACAACAAACCCTAATATCATAGGTTGGGTTCCCAAATGAAAAGATGACAGCTTGAAATATATCACACAAGAACTAGTTAGACCAAATTTAGTCATAATTTTGCATTCATAGGAATACTTAGATTTACAAATCAAGTTCACAAACAAGACGAAATTGCAAAACCCTTCATTTACATTAAATAGGATTAAAATCCCTTTACAAACGTGACTATGGCAGCAACCGCAATAGAAACTACAACAATATGCTCTAATAATTGAAACATTAATTGCACAACTACAATACAACCAGAAATACAATGGCTTACTCCCAAGGCAACCTACAAATCAAAACACAATTAAAGCTCAAACACAACCTCTAGGTAAGGCTGCCCCTTTAGCTGGAAGGTTTCCATCCTCCAATGTGAGATCTATTGGGCTTTCATCTTTTGATCTCCATAGACCCATAGGTTTTTGTCCTTAGATTTGGATTCCTAAACAACAAGCGCTCATTGTGATTTCTAGTTAGGGTTTGTTTGTAGGTTTTTATGATGATCCTTCAATGTCATCTTTGCAACCTTAAGACACCCAAAAAAAAACATTGCAAACTGCACAATGATCTCCATTCTAAAGCTAGCATGCAAGATGGGCATCCTATACCTATTGAGCACTGTTTCCTTTTGAATCGCATTGAAAATGTTGTCCTTGTGTGGAAATGTGCTTGGGAGGTATGGATGAGGGTTCCCTATGATCTACAACTATCCTCAACAATTACGGTAAGGAACCCCTTTGGGTTCCAAACCCTAACCACCACATTAATTGCAACGGAAGGCATACTCATGGTGTGCCCCTTTGGAGGTCAATGTGTATTCATTCTTGAAAGATTAGGTCAAGTCTCTATACTAGGTGGAATCCCTTGGAGAGTCGCCTCATTAGTAGGCGCATTAATCGCACACTCAACGTGCAAGGTGGTAGGTGGAGATAAACAATGAAAAGAAGAGTGCTAGAGTTTGGACGTCGAGGATTCCTCACAACTCATGCCTTCAACTAAGGGTCTCAATGTTAAGAGTAAAATGCCATCAACCTTGTAAATCCTATGTATTTAATTACTCATAATATTGTTTGTAAGTTATTCATAAGGGATAAGAGATTCACCATTAGCAATAATTATTTTTACCATCAGGGTTTCACTGGTATGGTAATTAATTTTTACCAAGGGTTGGTAACTATTTATTTACCGACAATGAGTTACTATTTAATAGAAGAGAATCTTCGATGTTATGGTAGTTTCAGACACCCAACTTTCTAAGAAGTTGTTTTATCTCCTTGTGTGGCCATTATTAAAGATAAAACATCTTGTGGTCAAAAACAATAACCACCTAGCAACTAATAACAACCAGGTGCCCGAATTAGGTAGGTTAGTAATTTGGTTGCAACCTACATTATCTTATCATTAATGTTTGTTTTATTCAAGGAGGGGCATTGAGATATGATAACAAACTTGGATGCCTCATTTAGGGGGTAAAAATGCTATATAAGCAATGCTTAAGGTTGTAGTAAGTCAATGCAATCAGCAAGTTGTAATGTCCCCTTCTTAGCTTGTTCCAATTCCTTGTCGGTTTAGCCTATTAGCTGACCCTCGTAGGCTAATGCAGATGGTTAGAGGGTCCTGTTTGGCAGTTATCTGAGTGTTTTCTTCTCCAAAGCTTAGTTTGGTTCAGGATTGGCCTTCGTTTGGTGATTCAGGACTTAGTTTCACACACTTACTATTTATAGTAAATCATCAAGTCCATGGATTCCAGCGTTACTATTTATAGCAAGTCACCTGGACGCGTTGAGGAAGTAGTGTTGATCCCAGTTTTCTGTTGGCCTGGCGAAATAAGGTTTAATGTGCAAATTATATCATTTAATTATTATTAAAGGTGACTTTAATAATAATTAATCATTAAAAGCATATTATAAAGTTATATTATAACTTTATGTCTAAAGGGGGCCATTTAAGGACTCAAAGTACATTAAGTGGTTAATTAAATGGGCGCCTACTTTGAGGAAATATTTTTTATAAAGTGCACATTTAATATTATTTTAAATGATTAAAAAGAAGCTTCTAGAGGATCGACCTCTTCTTGGAGAAATTATAAAAGTATCAACCAAAGCTATTATTCATTCATCTAGGATTTTGATATTTGGCTTTGAAGTGTTTTGTTGTGGAGAAGAGGAAACCTAGGGTTTCTCCAATTTCTACAACTCTTGATCATTGGGAACGAAAACTCTCATTGATTCGCATACCTGAGGTTGTGAAAGATCTTCCGAAGGATTGCCTGTGAGATTGGCTTCATCTAGGAGTCAACATTGTGCTTCATTGAAGGATTTCTCAAGGGTTTCAAAGGATAAACATTTGCAGATCAGAAGTTGATAAATTCGAGTATGATCCATCTTATTGTAAATTCAAAGCACTAAATAATCAAAGTTGATCATTTGATATTTTAGTTTTCAGCATTTCTCTCTTTGCATTTGCTTTGCAATTTTATGCATTTCTTGGTAAATATTTCGAAAACTTCAAAACACAAAAAATCAGATCAGCAGTTGCAAAGAATTTTATATTTGGGAGAACAAGGATTCTTACACAAGTAAGAAATTTCTATTTATATAGATGCTAAAGGATTGAAGACTATAGAGGAGAAAGGAAAGATTGTATGTAATCTCTATTTTGAAGATAATACAAATGTGGGCCTCTTTTCTTGGTAAAGTTTTTTCCCAAAAAGGTTTCTCCACATAAACACTATGTTATGTGTTTTTTCATCTATTCATATTTTTCTTGTCTTGCTAATTTAATTTCATGCAATCTCCATTTGGTTATATACTAGTTAAGATCATTTTTACAGTTGAATTCAAATTTCCATATAAAGTGTTCATTTTCATTTCTAACATTGGGTTTGAAGGGGAGGTATGTCAAAGAGGAGTCCAACTTCCTAACAATGGCATGTGGAGGATCAAGGTTTGGCAAAGAG
Source organism: Sequoia sempervirens (assembly GCA_007258455.2). Taxonomy (NCBI): domain Eukaryota; kingdom Viridiplantae; phylum Streptophyta; class Pinopsida; order Cupressales; family Cupressaceae; genus Sequoia; species Sequoia sempervirens. The sequence continues at coordinate 3,025 of VDFB02287464.1, forward strand.
CAATTATGGCATTGGAAACTCTGAAGTCCTAATGAGGTAAGGAGTAAAGATGCAAATTAAAATGCTAACAAGTCCTTCCCCTTACCTATTGTGATTTTGCTGGGTGTTCCTATCATAATTGGGTTGGAGAAAGCCCTAGCAAAATGATAGTGTTTATAGAAGATCTGGCAGCAAAAAGGAATGCACTCATAATCTATGGACTACCCATTTCCAGCAGTAATATATCTGACAGGGGCTTTTCCAAGTCTATGTTGACACATTTTGGCTTAATGTAGAGTTCCTAGTGCTTGATTAGTTTGAAATTTGTAATGTAATTCTGGATGTCATTGCCTATTTTTCCCAAGGAGGATTCTTGTGAGAGAAGGGGTAGTATAATGGACCTAACCCAGCAATGGAACCAAACTTGATATATCTTTAATACCATAGAAGATAGGACTGCAGTTTCCTGAAGAGGCCTGATTTTTCATGAACAAGAGGCCTTTGTGAAAAGCTTGGTCCTTTTCATGTTTTCAAAAGAATATTTCTATGAAGTGGCCCTTTGGTATCATTAGTGTGTCAATAGATCCAGCTGGCCTCCAACTCTCCTGACCCAAAGCCTAAGTCTTTGAGTACCAAGAGAGGCTACCGTAAAGCAGTAAATGAGAGCCTTTTCCTTCAGAAACCACAGCTTGTGTTCCAACTCTTCCATGGAATTGTTAGTCAGATATTTTTCTTCTTAGATCATGGAACAACCCCATGCAATATAGAACAAGCTTGGCCTATATCATTAACTATATATAGCTCAATGTTATCTGGCAGCTTGCCATACAATTACTTTTACTATTTAACAAGCAAGAAAGAGAAAAAAAATATTACGGAAGGATATGCAAGAATATTCTCTCAAAACTCCAATCATACTCAAGTGTAAAGAATGAGAAGCAAAGCTTACCATAGCCATTTCAGAACCAGCATTTGATGGAGTACCATAAAAATTTATCATTGGTAATTCAAATTCCCAATCTGGCACATATAGACCATACAAACATCCCAAATAAGCAGTTGATAGTATGGCTGCAAACACCCTACACAAAACATATCCAATGTCAGAACATAAATCAATGGTCAACAGTAACTTTGAGTTGGGTGTCTTGGCTCTAAAATAAAACATAACATTGACTAGAAAATACTTTCTTTACCAAAGAAAATAGATGCAGTGTCATCTTGGATGACTGAAGAATACCAGGAAACTTCAATAATTTATGAAAGTAATTACACTCTTCATAGTGGAGAAACAAATAAATTTAACCCAACATATTGTAAAACTTAAAAAATCATGCACCCTTAAATACAACCATATTTCTTGTCCATTCTCACTCCATGTCATAAAAGACATGATGTTAAATCATTATATTTTATTTACTTTTGTAATTAGAAAATGATATAGGAGTATTGGGCAGATTTTTCTCGGATAAAATTGCTAATAAAAGCATCATGGTAATAAACACTTTAATGCAGTTCGGTAAAGTGACAAACTCTGTGGCAAAAATACAGTATAGGAAAAGGAAAAACCTGGTAGTAATAAACCTTCATGTTTCTTTGAACAATAAAAATACACTTAACCAATTGATAGGTTAATCATATTCTATAATGTTCAGTGTTAATCACATTAAATATTGAAATAGATTCATTTATCCTCAAAAGATCCATTGTCTAAGATTATTGAGATTACATGTGAAAGATGATATACTCTCTTATCTCTCCATTGCAAGCATACACATCTTGAAATATTCCGAGCCAATTTTTTTCGTTTTTTCAAATTACAAATTACAACCAATGCACCCTGTCATGTCCCTCTCGACATCTCTTGGAGTAATAGGATTGGCTCATTACACGACCAGAAATATAGACTGGATAGAGGGTCACTGTGAGCTTGGCTCACCTCTCGCCATAGCGTAGCTCTTGGATCAGTACTTCATCTTTGGCCCGGACCGTGAATTTCGCGCACTGCTGGCCTTTTTAGCGTTTCCCCGGCAAAGCAGTGGGGACCCTCTACTTCATTTTGAAGAAGCAGGTTTCTTAAGCATCCAAAGATCACTGCAGCGTCCGCTTCAAAATTTACCTGATAGTAACTCCCACGTGAGTAACGAGTGGTATATTAATATTTAACTTATATTGGATTAAATATTACCATTTTAATATTTTAAATATGCTATAATTTTAAATTATAACTTTAAGTGGATTTTTGCCTTGAGGTTTCCATCATCGTATTGGCAATTAAAATAATGCATTTAATATTTCCTTTGGTCGAGACTCATGGAGAAATTAAAAGATTAAAAAGTCAAATACATTAATTAAAACCCTTCTCGGGCTGGGAAACGCGACTTTTCAGCCTCCTTCCTTTATAGTGGATTTTAAGTTCCTGGGTTTCGGTTTTCATTATGTGATTATTGATTTTGAGAGAATCCTTGTTACGCTTAAATTCGCGACTGAATGCTGATTTTGAAACCACAGCCTTGGCACAATGTATAAATCGCTCTCAAATTAGGAGGTGCTCCTCTCAAGTGGTCGATGGTGTTTGAAAGAAAGTAAATCCAAAACTAAGTTGCCTATCTTGGATCAGCTTAGAGCACAAGTGCTCTTTTAAATACAAACGCCGCAGCTGAGATTTTCTGATAAGAAGTTCAACTACGACTAACTTAGACTAAAGACGTTCCTAACCTCTCAAGTAATAGCAGAGCAAGAGAAGTTAGAAATTAACAAGGCAGATTTTCTGACAAAAATACTTTAACAATCTCTCTCTCAACAAACACCTACACACTTCACTGTTAGCTGAAATAAAGATCATGAAAGCATAACATAGATAACGGAAACCTGAGATTTTAGATCAAGGCAAAAGAGGCTCATGATTTTATTACTCAAATCTCTAAAACAAAACTCCCTTCTAACATGCCTTGAATAAGAAATTGCAGCTAAGGAGGCTTGCAAACTTATTCTTAACACAATAGAAAACAGCAATCTCACTAACTCCTTGTTGGCTAAAGAGGCTCAACAATTTGCTTATCACAATACAAATGAACAATACTGGAGCAACAAATAGAAGGCAATAATATTGTGGCCTGGCTGCCCCCTACCTAGCACTAAAAGAAAAAATAAATGGAGCAAAGGCTCTTATTTATAGAGGCAGAAGCAAAGAGTAGGAGTAGGGAACCCTTAAAACTTCCCCTTACAGAAAAAAAAAGTTTCATTGCCATTAATCTAGGGCTCTTTTGGTTCTTCTTTATTACTTTTAAATCTAGAAAACAAGATAACAACTAAAACCCTAAAAGTGTAAAAGCGGGAAACGCCTAACTATTATGACATCTTTATCTTTCTTCTCAAAGAATGGATAAGGATCATTCCAAGAATAGAAAGAAAGCTGGAAAGAAAGCCTTCTAGGAAAGAAAGTCAGCTTTTAAAAGCCTCGGGATCGCAGATCCTCATGAAGTTAGAGGATTGTGTCCCGGTTCGGTGCATCTATGCCAACTAAGGCAATATTCTGATTCTTTAAGATCTCTTCACCCTTAGAGAATCTTTCACTTTTTCAACTGTTTTATGAGTTCTATTCTTGCAAAACATCGCTGCCCAAAAAGATGACTCACTAATTGATAACTTGGCGGCTCTGCAACTTTATGCTTCTGACACCTCTCTTGATTACCATCAGAAGATTATTGCAACACTCTTTTTCGATACCTTTCCCCTTTCTCATATCACACCTTCTTTTGTTCTTCAGCTGAGATGATGAAGTTCTGACATAGTGCTGATTTGCTCTTAAACTCGAGGGGAGTGTATTCCATATTGAAAACCTTGAAGAATGACTGTAAACTCGCCTATGTTTAGACAAGTCTTGAGCAACTTTCTATTTTTAGAATGCTGGTTTTTCGTCTTCAAACGGACAAATTTTTGAGAAATTTTTCTGAGATATGGGTTTAGAATTCCTCGCTGCAATACAACCTGTGATCGTCCGCTTTTTGAAAAAAATTTTGAATTTAGGATCTAAAAGCAGCGCGAAACCTTAATTTCTTCTTCAAAAGTCAAAACCCCGCCTTTGTCTCGTAATACAATTAGAAATGGACCCAGTTGATCAGATTTGAAAAACACTGATGGCTGATCGAAAAAGCAGCCAACCCTAGTTTTTCAAAGTTTCTTGAAAAAAGCTGTGATATGGGTTTTCTTTAGAAGACTGATTAGAGAGGACCCAGATGATCAAAAATTGGAAACCCTGAAGATTTCACTGACATGCAACTAAAAAGAACAAAATTCTTTTAAATGTCTAAGTGCCTGATCCATTCTGCGCTGGAAATATGCTGGTGCAGTGCTGAGACCAAAAGGCATGACATTCCATTCATATAATCCTTGCGGGACAGAAAATGCTGTTTTATACCTGTCAGATTCCTTTACTTTGACCTGCCAGAAGCCTGATTTGCAATCAAACTTTGAGAATATCTTTTTATTTGCAGCTCTCCGGATTAGTTCTGAGCTAAAAGGAAATGGATAATTAAATGGAAGAATTATCTCATTTAATGGTCTGTAATTAATGCATAGTCTCTTTTTTCCCCTTAGTTGTTCTGCTCTCTTATTTACTAAAAATGCTGGACAAGAAAATGAACTTTTGCTTTCTCTAATGAAATTTCCTTGAAGAAGTTCCTGCAATTGTTCATCTATCTCTTTTGTTTCTGATGGGCTGAGTGAATAAGCTGGCTCATATGGGATTATTGATTTATTCTCAGGTTTTATCTGGATCTCACATTCTTCATGTTCCTGTGACCAGAATTGTAGAGGATTGAGGCTACAACAATTTTCTTCAAATAACTTAGTTATTTCCTTAAAAGGATTTGTTGTTTCTTTACTTTCATTACTGGATTCTTGTCTCTTTCTTTTCCTGACCTGGTCAAATCTATGATTGACTATTTTTAGTGTAGGAATCTCAATTTGACCATCTTCATGTCTTAAAGAGATTTTATGCTTCCAAAACTGGAGAGGCTCATATTTGGTGAAGAATAAGAATCCTAGTAAAACATCATCCTCTAAATCATTATATTCAATAAAATCTGTAATAAATGTTTTTCCCATAATTTCAATATGCACATCTTGCGCATACCTGCCCATATGAATTCTTTGTCCATTTATTGCATAGCTTTGTGGAAGATCTGTCTTTTTTTTCCAGAAGGAGGCTGGGATTGCATTAGTCTTGGCTAATGATCTTGATGATCCTGTGTCCACAAAAGCATCTAATGGAATCTTTTTGTATCCATGAAAGCATAGATTTATTCTGATATAATTTCCATTATTTGCAAGCAATAAAGAGCAATGTTTTTCTCTTTTATCAGAAGGGTGACTAAGACTGATTTCATTACCACTGCTATTCTGTTCTTCTGATTGGTCTGCTTTAAAGAGAATATCTTTGATTTCTCCTACCTCTGCAGAAAGATTTCTGATTGCCTTTTGCTGATCTTTTAGTAATCGTTTGAGATCACTAACATCATTGAGTAAAAGATCAAATTTCTTAAAAATTGCTATAATATCAGAATCTGCAGAAGAATGCTTATGAGAATGGGAAGAAGAACTTTCCTTTCTTTGCCATGGTGGAATTTTATATCCATGGTCAATATTTTTAGAGTGATGAGCAGAAGGTTTATTGTGTAACTTAAGTTGTTTTTCAGCATCTTTTTTCTCTTGTTCTAATGTTTTCATCTTTGCTAAATGCTGATGTACTGCTCTTCGTCTCTCATCTCTTGTTCCAGCTAATTTATAAGGATCTCTAGATTTTTCAATCTGGATCTTTGTGTTGAGATCTTCAATAGTTGTTTTCAGTAATGTAACCAGAAAATCTTCATCTGATTCTGAACTTGGTTCTGAATTACTGCTCTCTGAATAAGATAGATTCTTCATTTTTCTTCTATCTATAGTTCTCAACATAAAATTGGATTCTGGAACAATTTCTACAAGCTCATATAAATCTGTTAGCTGATCAGTATATTGTACAACATCCCATCCTGGGTTTTCTTTTTCAAAGCAAGCATATATCTTTGTTCCAGGATTTAATTTCTTGGGACAATTAGTTGCATAATGGGGTCCATTACAAATGAAACATTTGACCCTTTTATTTGAAGAATTATTTCTCCTCTTTAATAACCAAGGAGGGTTATGAGTGGTTCTTTTCTGATAGGGAACTGCCCTATAATGCTTTTTCTTGTCGTATCTACCATGTTTGCTTCTTCTGAATGTGAATTCTCCATCATGGTAGTGTCTTTTCTTCTGAGAACATTTACGGCATCTGCAGTTTGTTCCACAACCTTTCTTTTTGAATTCTTTCAACTTTTGAAAATCTTTTAATTGGTTGATTGGAGGAAGATTACAAAATTCTTTCAGATTACAAGTATAATTATATTCTTCTTTGTTTAACTGCAATGCTCCTAAGAGACACTGTTTTTCTAACTTGTATCTGATCAATCTTCTTAATGTAGGAAAGCTAACATCATCCAAGTGTTGATTTTCTTTTCGGATGATATAATCTTGTGCCCAAGCTCCTAGTCCACATGGTAATGAATTTAAATAATACTGCTTTGTAGTAAGATCATGCATCTTATTGGCAGCTACCATGTATGATTCAAACATACAGTTATAAGCATCAAATTTTGCCAAATTTTTCAGCTTCATTGACTGTAATATCTTATTTGCTTCAACAGCTTGGTTGGATATATCATCACAAAATAATTCTGTTAATAACCATTTGAATTCATCAAATCCAGCTTGAAAGATATCATCTTTTCCTAAGTTTTTAAGATCAACCAAAACAGGGTCTGTAGGTTGTGCAGGGATGACTTTAGGCATAGGTCCAACATCTGGGAGATTATTCCACCAGTTGCGTAACTTTCCTGTCATTAACCTGACTGCATACAGAACTTTTCCCGGTTCTGTCCATGTACCTCCTCTCTCAAAGAGATTTTCTAATGTATCTGTCCAAGTGCAAAGGGCTTCATATGGATTGACCAATTTATCTATATTCAAAATATAACCACTAGATGCATAAGGACGCATCTGTTCAGGTCTCAAATTTTCAGTAACTGCCTCTTGCATTTCTATATCCATGGAAAGTTTGTGAAGAGATTCCCATGGTTCTTGTTCATTGACCTGCTGATAATTGGACAGATCTAGGAGATCTAAAGGATCCTCATCATCAGTATTTACAGAGGATGAATGGTCAGTATTGTCAGTGAATGTAATACCAGTATCAGAAAGAGAAAAATCTGAATCTTTATTAGCAAAGACTGGTTCATCCATATAAACAGGTTCATCGAGATCAGGTTCAATCCCAATTTCTTCTAACCAATCTTTCAGAGGTTCTTCCTGTTGTTTTTCTTTTACTGGGATACATTTTTCTTTTCCTACTGAAGTATGCTCCTTAGGAGGCAAGAATATGTGTAAGGACTTTTTCTTAGAAGAAGTCGAAGAAGAATTTTCTATAGAGGATTTCTTTCTCTGTACTAAAACTTTTTGCTTGAGTGGTTGTTCAGGAACCTTTTTAGGTTCTAGTTCTTCACTAGAACTACTGTTTTTACCAGTTTGTGTTACTCTAATCTTTTTTGTGTATAATCTGACCTTTTCCAATTTTTTAGAAATATTGGATAAAAGAATATTTTTCTCATCAGCATCATCTTTTCTAGATGTTTCATTGTTTTGCTGATTTCCATATATATGAGTCAGATAGTTATCTTGATGTTCTTGAACAGAGATAACTTTTTTAATACTTGCATGTGCTTGAGTAACATCATAACTTACACTGGCAATCTCATTTGACAAAGATCCACAAAAATGCTCAACATTCTTAATGACAGAGAAATGTTTTTGCTGATCCTCAGAAATAATATCAATCTTATTTACAGTAGCAACAGAAGTATCTACAGATTGTCTGACATCAATGGCTATGTCATCTATGTTGTCCTGTGCAGAAGCTAACCATTGAGATACCCAATTCCTTTGGGCTTCTGAATTCTTTTGTTTTCTTCCCAATTCTGTATGAATCTTCGATTCATATCTTCCCCAATGATTTTTATCAGGATTTATTTGAACAAATCCTTCTGATGGGGGCCATCTTCCTGGTTCTACACTGATTATCTCCTGTTCTTGATGGTTGATTTCCATCTTATATTTATGTCTCCTTTCAGTTTCTGTTCTAGGGAGTTTAGTTTTGAGAGGTTTTTCTCTCATCATGCACCCTTTTTCACTCATCTTTGTGAGTTTTATCCCTTTCCCTTTTTTATCAGGCTGGTTTTCTGACTTTGATGTTAAAGCTAGCCTTTGACTAACTTGTCTAGCCAATCTGTCAATCAATTCAGGATTATCTAGGGAATGAGAAGAGGGTATTTCCTTATATCTGGGAAACTGAACGGATCCAATGTTTTCTTCAGGATTAAAATCAAGGAATGGCTTATTTGAAGTAGTTGGGAAGTTTCTTGACATAGAAAATGATTTTGACAAGCGAGGTGCAGAGTAAGATGTTGATGCAGTCTCCGGTTGGACAAACAATGGTTGTTGGTTTGGGAGACTTTGAAGGTCAATGCTGGCCAATCTTCTACTCTGTAGTCGAGGTTTTTCAGAAAATAACCGAGAAGATGGTAATGGAAGGTTTTGAAATGACGGCTGAGATTTATGGATTTGTTGTTCTATTATAGGAAATCCTATATCAAATCCAGTTGCATCTATATGCCTTCCATGGCTGTCTACATTAGCATTGGCTTCAGTATAACTGACACCTGCTGGGAATTTAGAAGGAGGGAAAACAGTATTTAATAACCTATATACACATCTACCACCTACAGTTGCATAAACAGACTCAGGCTGCAAAACTATTCCTTTAACTTGCAATAAAAGACAGAAAGCAGACTGTACATATTTATCATTCAAATTGATGGTGAAATTTGGATGGACAGACATTAAAGCATCACCACCTTTCTCTTCATCTGTAGACTTTATCAGTCTACCTCTAAATTGGGCTATCACAGCTTGATCCCAAATAGTACACCGAGTATCTATAAGAGTAGCAAAATATTCTGCTCCTATATCAAAGTTGAAGTGTGGATGAAGGATTATATCAACTAATGAGAAGTGGACATGAAAATAACCTTTTTCCTTCCATCTTTTAATATCATCTGATAGCAGAAATGGTAAATATACTGGACATATTCCAACTCCAGAAACTCTAAGATTTATCTCTGATTGCCTAACAGAGTGCATTACTTTTGCCTTTATGCCTTTTTCAGGATATAAATCTGAGATCTTTATATCTGGAAACTTAAAATTGCCTTTGTCATCTATCAATTCATCTTTATCTTGGAAATAGTTATGGATCACATTAGAAAGAGAACTACTTGCATTCATTGAGCGCTGACTTGCCATTATGGAGGAATAGACTTACTTGGAAGCTTGAATCCTTTCACTGCTACAATTTCTGACTTACTGCTCACCCTTGGCGCCTGTCCTTCGGCTAAAGCGGGATTTACGGTCTTACTGCAGGTCCACAGTTACTCACGATAGCTCCAATACAGAATACTAGCTCCAGAAGACTTACAATGGGGGTTAACCAACTCAATGAGGCAAAGCTATCTTTAGAATGACGATTATAACCACAATAAAGATAATAATGAACATACCAGCTTTTAGCAATAAACTGAATCCAGATGGACAATATGGTTCTCTCAGAGTACTTATAACTTGTTGTTCAAGTTCAAAAGATACAGGCATAATTTACTGATAACAAGGCTCTGATACCAATTTTGGATTAAAGCAAAATGTCGAATTTGCCAGACTTCAAAATCCAGTTGAAAAATATTCCATTATATTTATATACGACGCTTCTGATAAAACATGGTCAGCTGTATTGATCCAGGAAGGAGAATCAGGTACTAAAAATATATGTGGATACAGATCTGGCACATTCACAGATACTCAATCAAGGTACCACATATATGAGAAAGAGATTTTAGCAGTAAAAAATGGCATCAAAAAATTTAAGATTTTCTTAAAACCAGTGCATTTTACTGTTCGCACAGACAGCCAACCTATGAGAAATCTGCTTAGTAAGAAACCTGATGAAGACATTGCTCAAGGTAGAATTGCTAGATGGTATTTCGAGTTCCAAGGTATGATTTTAATATTGAATGGATCAAAGGTGAGCTCAATCCTCTTGCAGATTCTCTTACCAGAGAAATGGCATGTTCTATCTATACTGATCTTGAATTCCAAGGATGTGAATACTATAGACCAGATGGAGCAGCTATGTATATTGCAGATTTCGGCCAGGGGAATATTCAAATCCTTTTCTATTGCGATTCTATGTCTCTTATTCATGTATGGTAAGCAAAGCATTCTTTTGGTATATCTGTAGAAGCTTGTATGTATCTATAAATGATGACTTGTGGCTATCAAGGTGGGATAGAGTCTTAAAAGGGCATTAGGTCTCCAAGGTATTTTCCATCACAGAATCAAAGTGTCTAGAAACTATTTTGTGAAAGCTATCTAAGGTGACTCAAAGGTTAGAAGTAGTCTTAAAGGTAGGGTTACTATTGTTGATGTTTGAGCAAGGTGGTTCCTATGTTCTCATAACAGTATAGTAAACTACCCCTCAATCTATGCACATTCCACTTCATATCAATTTTAAAGGATTGTCCCTTCACACACAGTCCATTAATGACTGTCATAAACTTACTCATTTATAACTAATCTTTTGCATTTATGACTAATTCGTGCAGCCTAAAAGTTTCCCTTGCATTTAGTTGACTATCCTTTCAACCACATTCTGTCAAATAGCTCTTCAATAGGAAGTTGTTCCAAAACATTCAGAGAAAGTACAATTCAATTACTTAAATATGCACTTGAATTAGGTCCTATTAGCATTTTTGAAGAACAGGGACATTACTTTTCCTCGTACTGAAGCCAAAATCAGTAACTTTTTTGGCATGAATTAAGGTGACTGTGAACTTTGATATGCTGCCTCTTAACAGATTCATGGTGAGTGTTCATTTCTAGGAACACATACTCTAACAAATGACCCAACTCATGAGAATATTGATGTATGCTATCTGAATCTTTGCTTATAGACTATTGTAATCTTCAAAATTTCATATGCCCTGCTTGTAAGGTGATACGCTTTTAGGGTCTTCATGTTGCTTGAGGTGAACCATTATTGCTTTGCTTGAAGTCTGCCCCTGAAGTCTTTTCCTTTTCGTTCTACTTGAAGATTGATTCACTTCTATCTTCTTGCTAATATGCTTGACCATCTTAATAATGTGAAATAGAAATAACAATGATTGCTTTTAATATGTGAAATTTTTCTCTTTCAAGCTTTATATTGTTAATTATTTTTTAAAAATATAATTATTTTATAATCTATGAAATCATCGAGTAAAAAACACAACTAAATAATTAATCACACAAATAAAAATGACTAAATAATTAGTCACAAATAAAAAATTAGACAATATGATATTAAAGTAAAGTGGATAATTAAAAAAAATATTTCAAGTTGAGAGAGTGGGTAGTATTATAATATAATATAATAATAATATATTATATTACAATACAATATAATATAATATATTATAATATTATATAATATTATTATATTATATTACAATACAATATAATATAATACATTATAATATAATATACAATATAATATAATACATTATAATATAATATATAATATAATATAATATTATATTATTATATTATTATTATATATATTACATAATATTCTTTGTGGAGGAAGTAGAAGGTTACTGGTTGGACTTAGACATTTCCTCCCGGTTGTTGGTTGGTTTGTTGGATGTCAGGGTGCCCAAAAATGAAGCCAGGGCAATCATGCGGAGATTGTTTAGAAAGGACATGTTGGTTGGTCTCGATTGGGCTCTGGGTGCTACATGGTTGGGGAAGGGCATTCTGCAGCCGAAGGATCTCCATTTGCTCAACGATCCTAAGGCATTGGTCAACTATTATCCCTTTCTGCTGGATGTGACGAGGTTCAAACTTCAGGAGCATAGGAGACTGTTGAGTGTTGGGGTGGAATTTTTGAGGAAGAAATTTAAGCTGGTTCAGACCACGGACTCGGCCTGGAAACGAGAATTCAGGGTATTTGCTTAGTAGTTTGTATGGTGATTTGGTCTGGGTTGGGTATGGTATTAAAGTATTTTTCGCAGAATATGTTTTTTTGTGGATACTCAGTCATAGTATGTAGTTTAGTCTCTATTTTCTTTCGATGGTCTGTAATAGGTGTTTAGTCTTGCCTTCGGCTCGCCTGGTGAAGGGTTTTGTAATATTTTGAATGGCACCGTACCTTTGGTCGCCCAATAAAGGCTCGAACTATGTATTTTCCTTTATATTAATATAAAACTTCTTCTTACCTATAATATATATATATATATAGTATTTAATATTATATAAAAATATAATATAATATTATATTATTTTATATTTATAATATATTTAATAATATCTATTTTATAAAATCCCAAGATTTATATATTGTAATTTATTGAATTTCATTTTCATTAATGTTTTTTAGCGGGAAAATACCCTAATGGTAGGCATAATAGGCCGACAAGATTTGGCGGTAATTTTCATTTTAATAAACAAACTTTAAAACCCTGGTCGAAGCCTTATTTTCAGGGTGCAGCTCACCAAATTGGAGAAGTGAAAGGTCAATACCAAAAAGAAAGAGTTGGAGAAGCTGAAACCAAAAGCGGAAGGGAGGACGCATGGAACGGGGCATGCAAATTGTTTAAATGGTAAGGAGATCGATGAAAGATAGAGGAATTAAAACGATACCAGTATGTAGCTAGATTGAAGGCCATAATTTGGTGCATACTTTCTGTGTATGAGAAAAACCTCTTTCACGAACACAACAGATCTCTTGAAGGTTGGAGAAATTGGTTGGGCAGATGAAAACGGCAGGGTATTTCACAGATTCAAGATATTTACTTAATGTTGCTATTTACTTAACTACACAAAAATGATGTAGGGTAAAGGATGTTGCAAAGTTAAAACCTAAATGAGCACATTATTAGGATCTTGGTGGTAATTTTCTTTTTAATAGACATACTCTAAAACCCTCATCAAAAACTTTTTTTCAGGCTGCAACTCGCCAAATTGGAGAAGTGAAAGGTCAATACCAGCGAGGAAGAGTTTGGAGGAGCCGAAGGCAAGGAAAGCAGAAAAAAACGTAGGTAAAAGGATGCCCTTATGTTAAAACCTAAATGTGCTCAGTATTAGGATCTTGGCCGCAATTTTCATTTTAATCAACAGACTCTAAAACCCTTGTCAAAACCTTATTTTCATGCTGCAACTCGCACCAAATCGGAGAAGTGAAAGGTCAATACCATCGTGGAAGAGATTGGAGGATCCAAAACCAATAGTGGTGGGGAAAGCAACAAAAAACGGCTGCATTCTCACCTTTGTAAACCCTTTACCCTCGTGCCCACCTCACATCAAACGTTTGGCAATCAGTTGACAAAAACTTTGGCTAGGACTGCAGAGAAAAGCAACTGAAAATGGAGGTCGCAACAATGGGAACCGAGGCAAGAAAATAAATAAATATTTCCTGTTGTATGTAGACTATGTGTTTCATCTTGATAAGACCTATCTTTCTGTTTACTTATTGTGCTTCCTGGTACTGCTTTGTAATCTATTGCATATTCTCAAGAAATGAGGGTCCTTGTAGATTCCAAATATATTCTCCCATTGAAACAAGCATCGAAGAAGAAAAGGGTAACTTTTTATTTCAAACATTATTTGTATTAAAGTTTTGTATCAGCCACCTACGATCTACTTTACACAGTGATCATTTTTCCAGTGAAATTTTTGACCCCATGTTTCAAAAGCTTACCTTTACGGGACGACTGATTGCATTATATGCTTCAAAAAATGATTTTTTTGGCTTGTGTGATATTTCATGCATTCCGCCATTAGTATTTATATCTAGGATACCCTCCTCTTCTCTTGCCTCTGGACTTTGAGCAAGTGGTTCAGTCAAACCATCATCATCCATGTCATGATGAACTGAACCTGTACAAATAATTATCATTTTTAGTGAAAAATCATTAAATTACCCAATAGAAAGTACACTTTTGCAGACACTAAATAACAACACTACAGTAGAAAAAGCATGCATATAGTGTTACAGTTGTGGAGAACATAAAGGCATGAAAGGAAAAAGAGAATCAAAGTTGACTAAATTTGTGCACTGAGTAGATTTATAGAAGATTGTTTTGATATTTTCATTAACTCTTATTTGCTTCCATCTAACTGGAATTACTTTGGAAGTCAAATTGTTTTGATTATTAGTCTAAAACATATATGATAGTCCAATTAGATCCCATAAATCACTAAGTGGTCTTTCAATTGCACGATGTGGAAATACATGGAAAATATAAGCCTAAAAAATATCAAACGGCCAGAGCCTGCCCTTTAAGGCCACCACAAGCGATGGAAAGACTATTACTTCAATCGATGCCATCTTCACTCCTACTTGAGCAAGGAGACTTTTACAACAGGGTATGAAAATCTATCAAAGCATAAAGGGGGACTTTATCAGAGGTTACAGTTGCAACTGTAAACATGCATGCAAAATATACCAGTTGTTGTTTCTGCAGCAACATTTCAAATCAGGTATGCAATTCATTCTATGGATTTACTTTGATATTTGCATTGCATGTTTACTAGTGTGGCTGCAAAAATATACCGTGCTAATAAATTCTTTGTTAAATATTTAGCTATTATAAAAACTTTATATCAATGATTTTTAACAATCTGTAAAGCAAAATTGAAAAATGTCATTCGGCTCTCACCGGAAGGTAAATGTGTTATGCAGCAGTGAATTTGTATGTGTTATGGATATGCAATCATTCATGACAACCTCTTGAGGGTTTTATTTGTAGGTCACTCTATTTTTGTACATGTAATTATGTAAATTATTAGTGTTAAACTCTCTTCTACATAAATTATAGTGTATGGAGATTTTTAAGAAAATTTTCGTACAGTAATCTAAAATACAATTCTAGATTTTTTGTTCTTTACAACCTTTAAGAAAATTTCCCTGATCTAGGCCAACTACGCAGGATTTATTTCCCTACAAATGCAAGCCTCCTGTACAGGATCTGCAACGACGATCCATAGTGGTGTCTTCCCAATACAATAGTGGTGATCGCCACTAACTTCTGCCCTCCAAACAACGCTCTTCCTAAGGATGCAGGGGGATGGTGCTGGAGGATTTTGATCTCTTAGAGCCTGTTTTCCAACACATTGCAAAGTACAATGCTGGAATTGTCCATGTTCTTTACCAAAGGTTTGCTACTAAATTTCTACAACAGTTGTTTTTGAAGATTTTCTGTGTAAAATATGTTTAAGAAGAGGTGTTTCAAAAATTAGTAAGATAGCTAATTTGTTAAGAATAATCATTGATCCTGATGATGAACCACAATGGAAGCTTACTAATATGTTTTTGCAGGGTACCCTGCCTTCTTTTATTATTATTTTATCTATCTTTGTTCCAGGGTTTTCTCCACCTTCTTCACCTCTCATTTTCTTCGTTCTCTTTCCTCTCTTTTGATTTTTCATTAAAGTCCCGCAGGTTTGTTTTATGCCCAAAATCATGATTGGCATTTCAAGTAGACTATGTACAGTTCAACTTGTGCTTGCAGTTTTTATCATTTTTATTAGCTTTTTCAGAAACTTCTCTATCTAATGAATTGCATATTGTTTTTCCATTTTCCATCTCCAAGTGGTTCTGTAGTCACAGCCAAATCATTTTCAGCTGACAGCACAAAGGAGAAAAAATTTCCAAAGTTTAAAAATTCATGGTTTGCCAAATTCATGTGTATATAACTTGATGTTCATTTTAAAGAATTATATCTAAGGTCAAGATTGAATCATCTTTTATATGCCATATTTTTCTTGGCCACTTTGTGTAGTAGAAATCAGTGTAACTGTCTAGCTAGGTTTACTGAGTTTCTTACAATATATGTCAATCAAATGAAGAGTACCAACATTTAATGAGTTGCTTACATGGTCTCACCGAGAAAGTTTCACTGTTGGCTGCCTCTGTTAAGCCTATAGTTTCTGCATGGAATGACCATAATTCCATAGATTCAGATCAGGTAAGAGGCTATTCCTCAATATTTTGATTCTCAACTATATCATTTTTTTGCATACTCTTTCTCTATTGTTGTTTTTTCTTTGTTGAGCTCTTCATAATTGTCTTACTCTATATGTTTTTATAGTTGCAAAACAATTATATGAAAGCAGAATGAAAAGGAAAAGACCCTGTCAATAGAGCTCTCAGCAAAGCTACACAACTTCAAGACAATGTTGACAAGGAAAAGACCCTATCAATAGAGCTCTCAACAGAATTCAAGGAGTATGTGCATGATATTGAGGTGAGTGCTATGAAACCTTTAGATTAATTTTTAATTTTGGCTACTTTGGGTTTGAGCATAGGTCACAACCAGGATTGTATATCAGATTCATTTATGATTGCTTTTAAATCTAAAATGTTTGGTATGTGAAATGAGTGCATTTTAAGCATCTAAAATATTGTTTTTTGGTTCTGGTATTTTCCTTGGTTGCTTATAAATGATAGGGAAAAACCTTTAGGCAAAACAGTTTTAGGGAAACATGTACTTAAAGCTGTAGCACTTGAACATAGAAATGTGTAAAAGTTTAAATAACCCCCCTGATTCTATTGGCAACCTGTCACAACTGCAACACTTGAACATAGAAGACTGTAGAGGTTTAAATAACCTTCCTAATTCCATTGGCAACTTGTCACATCTGCAGCACTTGAAAATAGAAATTGCAGGCATAAATTTTGTGCTTTACATTTTGATTTTCCTACATGATAGAGAGAAATCCGGTGGTTAGATCTAGATTATATGGGAATCTATAGCCCACTGTGAATTGTATTATGAAGAAAAAACAAGTTTGCTATATCTCCCAAGTATCTGTACAGTTTTACTCCAGGTTTTACACATGCAAATATACAAACTACCAAAAACTTTAAATTTAAATATTTCATCAAGCAATGGACAAGTGACATGGACAATCAAATGAGAATTTGGGAACCTCTAATACATCCTAAGTTTTCTTGATGGTAAAGGCACGAGTAATTCATAATGGTCACATTAAATTTAGAGGGTTTTACAATTGTACACCTCAAAACAATGTAAGGTATATGGAAAAATAATCCCCTCATTGATGTCTTGCACCAGGGGGTCTCATAAACCAAATTAGTGTCTCTTAGAGGTGAGATGAAAAAATATCATTACATTTAAATTAGCATGGGGGGTTCCATTAATTAAATTAACATAGCAAAAAAGTGATAAAAGGCATGAAAATGGAAAAAGAAAATTGAAGGGAAAACATGAGAAATGTCATATATTTTAAGTGTTTAGTCTAATTTAAATATTAAATATAAACTAAAAAACATTCTATTAATGTCTAGGAATGCATAACTCAATTGCAATAATTGTTGGAGTGAGAGGAGAGACATCTTTGTGACCATGTTCTAATGCAATTTCTGGAGACAATAATGGCTTCTTTTTATTATTCTCTTTAAATTAATGAAATCATGTTCTATGCAAAACCAAAATAATTAAATAAAAAAAAGAAAGACATAAGAGGGAATAGAGATATAAAACAATATGGAACTCAAGAATGTGATTAATGTGCCTTATCATCTTGAACTCATGTTCAAAATGAACTGTAAGAGATACAAAAACATACTTTGAAGAGACACTTTTACATTAGAATTGCCATATGCTTCAGCTCTATCCTCATAAAGTTTGGTGAGCCTTGTTAAATCCTACCAAAACCAACACATACATGGATGTAACAATTGTTTTCAATATAGTATTTATCAAATAAATAACTGAAATACTACATAGCATATAGCTCCCTTTCATATGTTATGAACTAGATTCTTATGGACCATAAGTTGCTTAATGTAGTCATGCAAAGGACCACAACCCATTTTATGACCATTTGAACATGCATTATGATGCATACAGGGTACACAAAATATACTAACCTAAGCAGCACACTAAAATATAAAACCGAGATAATGAGATAATGAGATAGCCTTGTACCTGGAAAGGGCCTTAATGTTAAACAACACACTAGAATTTGTTGCAAACAATATGAATAAGGGGACCCAATTGCATCATGAGTTCACAAAAGATGCCAAGAAGAACATCATGTTGCTCCTCTAGAGTGTCCTTGATGAGTTGTTGAACATTCATGGAGGAATTGGGAATCATCGTCTAAGAGTCAACCATCTCACCCCTGCGACAACACTCATGCAAATAGTTTGGCTCACTAATATGGAACCAAGTTGTACTCCTTCCTTCTGCTATTGTGAGTAAACATTGAGAGACATTACCAAGACTTGCTCAGATGCCACAAGCCTAAATTGGTGTAGGATGTCTAGAGCCAAAGATATGCTCTAACACCGATGACCTGCACCATAGGGCTTGGGATGGGTGGCAATAAGGACAACATGATAAGTTATTAGCTAATAACAGTTGTATTATAATGAACATGCCATAGAATAAAAGGCACCAAAGTTCAAACCATTGTATGCTCGTGAAATACTGAGACAACATAATAGTGCTCTTCTATTGACCAGGAACGGGTTACCACATATGTATACAAAGAAACAAAAGAATAAGAATGAGAATTCTCAAGATCAAAGACCAAGGATGATGATCCTAGCTGATTCATCTATGAATAGTACACCTATGGTGAACCAAAGAGGAGTTGAGAAACATGTCCTTCCTCAAGTTCTAAAATAACTACACACAATTACAGGAAAGAAAATGTGTAGAACACTTGAAACAATATTTAGGATCCCAGTCTATGATCTATTATCAGGATACAAAAATAACATCTTGATGATAGATTGTAGTATGAACATTGATTAAAAAACATTTGCACAATTTCATCCACAAAACCTTGCTTTGTGGCATTAGTTTTATATGTGGTTAGGATTCAGGATTAGAATTTTGGCTTCATCTTTATCATTATTTCTTCCTATATTTGAGTAACATCCGACTCACTTCGAATGAGGACTTTTTTTAACAGTCAATTATTGCATGTAGCTCTTTTGAATAAAAGCTCCTTTACCATGTCATCTCCTCTCTTTCAAATGAATAAAACCATTTTTGCAAAGGAGTTGCTAAAGGCTCAAATTAAATGATGTCCATGGAAAATATTGGTGGAGACATGGCTTATTGCCACATCTCAGTTCTCTTACAAATGAGCTTTTGCAACTAAAATAATTAGTCTTTTTTGAAATATGTCATTTTGTAAAATAACAATGACTTTTCTGGATTACACGGTTAAATCTAGAAAAAGCACATTGTTATCAATATGGACTGTGGAAATCTAATGTCTTTAAGTTGCAAATAGGGTTGATACACACAATTGTCTGCAATACCTTTGTACTAGTGACACACACAACTAGTCGCGAATGATTACCTGGACTTGGCCTTATTGATCTTTACTGCATCTTGTGAATGGGGACAAACTCAACTATTCAAAATAAGTGTGGTATGGGTCATTGCTTGACATATATGATATACTTCAGTTGTTCTGGGCCTTACTGAAAACCTTTTTTTGAACCAAATGTTACCAAATCAATTACTTTAATCTCTAGGCTAACAATGAATTCAAGTTTGGAAGTTATCCTTCAACCTCCTATGGTCCTCTAGTCTCCTCTATTTCTATACACCAGAAATCACCTTCCATAGCTTGCCCTTTGCTCATTTCTTAGAAAGCCATGCATTTGGAGTGCCTACACAATCAAAATTGTTGCCTTATGGCTTGCTCCTTGGGTTTTTTTTGCTACTGCTTAATATGCTGCTGCAACTTTATTGCACTGCTCTGTGAATGAGATGCTCATGTCACTTCACTCTCTATCTATGCCTTGATGTTGGTTACCAAAATGCCTCTACTCCCACTCTTTGTCAAATATTCTTTGTCACTTAATTGCAATCTGTAAAACAGATTTGATAGAACTGCTAATCAATGGATACAGTAATTTCTACCCTCAATTACCCTCAGTATTCAGGTTTTTTCAGTAGAACCAGGTTACTTAGATACCGTATTGAAATTTTGCAATGAAATGTGTGGTAAATGGATGATTTTATTTATAATACTGAGAGCTATTTATACAATGACTTTCGGTCTTATTTTTAAGCTCCATATCCCTCCTTTTTTCTCAACTAGAAGCAACCACTATATATATTGTATAGGTGTTATCACAACATTCAACAATGAATAAACCATATTTAATCCAGAACCAAAAAACATAGGTAACAGGTGTAGTATTTTAAATGTGTAACCATCACAACTATGATTTAATATACTTCCTAAAAATGGAGTTATCAATAATCTATTTCATTGGGTTAGGAACAAATGAGTTGTTTACTATTTAGATAAATGATGTCAGTGAGGAATATTCTATTATATAAACTTATGAAAATAATGTAGCCTAACTGCTGTGCTAAATTTTGGTCTCTGTAATTAAAAGTTTCCCCCTTGATACTATTCCATGACCTTTGAAATCAGACACTTTGTATATCCCCCTTATTTGATGTGCAGTTGCCATATTGATAGTTTTTGTAGTCTTATATGATATTATGTGTATAGAATATTTCCCGTTTGCTTGATCTTAATTAAAAAATTTCAACTGTTAGAGAGTAAAACATGTAAATTGGTTGCTAGTTACAACCACAAGATTTGTTGATAATTTTATAGTAAACAATCTTATGTATTACTATTGAATTATGGTTTGCTTAAGCAAGCTGAGGGAAAAGCCAACAGCTTGAGTAGGTCATAAATTATCATGTCTTGTAGAAAATTAGTTGGATTACTTGGTCTAGTTTAAATTTACTCTTAGAAGTCATACTGACTAGAGAGTGATCAATAATTGATTTCTTTGTGCCAGAATCAGATGACTTATCTATGGTTTTACTAAAACAATATTAATGGGGAATACTTTATTTATATAAATTAGCGAGAAATGTGTAGCCACAGACTCCTATGATAAAATTTATTCTCCGTAGCTATCATTTTCCATCTCAATGCTATTCTGCATGAACATTGAAATTGTGCTCCCTTAATTGCTCTTTTGCACAATATATTAACAAAAGATGGTTCGACTTCTAAATTACATAACATAAATTAACAAAAATATATGAAAACTTAAAAGGAGTGAAACTAAATAACTGCTATTGATTGATTGTTGTTAACTATCGATTTCCTTCATGCAACTACTCTCTGCAAAAGTGTTCAGTGTAATAGGACAAATTTTCTAGAAAAACCTGTGATAGAAATTTTTGAAACCATTAAGTATCTGTACAGTTTTACATCAAGTTTTACACATGCAAATGTACAAACTACCAAAAACTTTAAATTTAGGTATTTCATCAAGCAATGGACAAGTGACATGGACAATCAAATGAGAATTTGGGAACCTCTAATACATCCTAAGTTTGCTTGATGGTAAAGGCATGAGTAATTCATAATCAATAAGCACTTCATTTAACTACTTACAAACCTTTTACCTGCATTTAGTACTCCTCACATGCATTCACATCACTTCGAACATGTTTAAGTGTTTGAATGTGTGGTTCCAAATGCCACGAGTGGGGTATTTCTTTAGTCCTCAACACATATGCTTCAATTGATACATGGTCAGTAATGTTGAGCCAAGAATTTCTAGATGGAAAATCGAAATTTGTGGATACAAGTTTCATACATTTTCACAAAGTAAAAGGAACTAACACATATATAAGATGGAGATTTTGGTTGTTAAAAGAGGAATTGAAAATCTTAAAATATTACTCAAGCCCAAACATTTTGCAAGCAAAACAAATAGTTAGCCAATAAAAAAATTGTTAAGGAAAAAAACAAACATAGATTTAGCCCAAGGGAGAATTGTTGGATGGTATTTTGAGTTCCAGAGTTATAACTTTGACATACAATGGGTTAAATGGGAAAAGAATTCCCTTGTTGATGCTTTAACTAGAGATCTCAAAATTATTGTAGTCATCACAATAGATCCCACAAATCCACTTATTTGCCAAGTGAGATTCTAGTTATTCTATTAACCAATAGGTATGCTAATAGGTGGATCAAAATGATTAAAAAACTAAAAAGGGATACTTGGGAATATAATATAGAAATACATCATTTCTATATTATGGATGCTTTGGACCTTTTGGAAGCACAAATTATCTCATAAATGCTTTCTCACTTGATCTTGTGATCACACTTATCATCAGGCCAGTGGTTACCTAAACATTGATCAAAAATTATAACTCTCTACTCAATCAGAGTAGTAAATAGTTTTTATTTTGGTACATTTCCTTTTGAAAATTATGCAGATGCATATGGAGCTATATTAGATGAAGAAATGGTTGATTTCCTCAATTCAATTTTGTAAAATTTAAAGTTTTTGGTAGTTTGTACATTTGCATGTGTTATAGATCAAATATTATTAAGTTGCCCCATAAATATTATATTACTGGGCCCAACTTAAAATAATATTATTATTCATTTCCCTTGATTTATCCTTTAGCCTATGAGAAATGATGATATGCTAGAGGTCTCTCCATGGTTCTAATTTGGAAAAGGGGACATGACAATAACTAATTGCATGACAACATAACTGATGAGTAATTGACTGATTTTTTACTATGATTGCACAACTAACTGCATGATTGCATGACTACATAACTGATGGGTAATTGATGTGCTGCTAATGATGATTGCATAACTGGTGAAGACCTGGCTTATTTTTAATGTGTTGATAACAAACATCATTCTAATCAACAAGAGGTCGCAAGCCACTTAGCTTGGTCTTTAATTGACCCTGATTACAATTGTTGTACTAAATAAGCTTGTAGGGCCATAGCAGCCTATAATAGTTTTAACTAGAGGGCCATGTTAATAGCCCAAAAGTAGACTGATTTTGAGAAGCCTTATAGTTTTCAATCATTTTTCCAGTGTTAAATTTAGTTTCTTTGGTTAATGTATTTATTCTATGGAATTTTATTGATTATTACTTACCATACTTCTATGGAATTTTATTGATTGTGTATGCACAAGCAGGCTGATGAGAATGGGTTTGTAAAAAGATCAGTTGCTAGTATGTTGAGTGGAAAACAACTTGCTTCTCCAAACACGGTGAGTTCTGTGATGACCTCAATGAACACATTTTATCGTATTTTCTATGTTCTAAAGAATTGAATATTAAATCTTACAATTTTTTATTTGTCTAAATGAAATATTGATTGAGCTACATGTAGTTGCTGTAATCTAAAGATAAAACTATACAAGTTTATTAGTTTATGTTATTCATGCATAAAAAATTGTTGGAAGCCTTTGTGCAAGTTTAGTAGGAACATGGATGAAGTGCAACTTTTGAACGTAATAAAAACTCAACATATCTTCCAAGGATTGTTATAGATCAAATATAACATAAGTTGAATGTCATGTTTTGGATTTATTTTTGGCTACTTTGCATTTATGAATCTCCTTATGTGTGGATGGAAACCAACCCTATACCTAGTCAAATCATTTTTTCAAAATGTTAACTTCGAGTTTATAAGTTGAATTGAAATTTTGAACAAAAATTAACTATCATCCACAGGTTTTGGATAAAAAATTATTTTTTCCTAATTTTTGACTTCTCACACCTTGGTAGAAATGTATGTTTTGTAATTTTCTCTTGTTTTCTATGTTATAAGGCAGGTTTGTAATAAGGTTACTAAACAATAGTTAATATGGAATGCTTGTTGATATTTAAATTGTTGATGTGTATGCACAAGCAGGCTTATGAGAATGGGTTTGTAAAAAGATCAGCTGCTAGTATGTTGAGTGGAAAGCAGCTTGCTTCTCCAAACATGGTGAGTTCTGTGATGACTTCAGTGAACACATTTTATCGTATTTTCTGTGTTCTATGGTATTGAACATTAAATCTTACAATTTTTCATTTGTCTGAATGAGATATTGATTAAGCTACATGTAGCTGTTGTAATCTAAAGATAAAACTATACAAGTTTATTAGTTTATGTTATTCATGCATAAAAATTTGTTGGAAGCCTTTATGCAAGTTTAGTAGGAACATGGATAATGTGTTATTTGTTGGAAACCTTTATGTAATTTTATGTTATAATGTGTTATTTTTTTCTTTTTGCAGGAATGTATTGATAAACTCAAAGAAGGAGATAAAGTTAAGGTTTGGATCCATTAGATGGTAATGTTGTGGGCATTGAGTGGATTCACTCCCTATCTATTGTACATGGAGTCAACTTGAAAGGAACAATGGATGCAAATGTAAACATTTTAAAGGTCACAAGTAACATACCCCTTGTTTATGAAGACAAAATAGATGGAGTTGTTCGTCTGAAAGAGAAAGAGGGAACCTTCACATAGTGGCCACTAAAATATTTGCAAAAAATGACATAATTGAACATATTTATCATGTACTAGTTGCTAGACATCTTGATTCACTACTTTATGCAGTATTTTGAATAATTCATAATTGGATCATTAATTTCATGGTGTATTTGTAAAGATAGTGGAAACATCTAGACAACACTACTTTTTTTATTATATTTACATATTTTGAATATGTTGTTCATGGATCTTAATTATCATGGTGTATTTGAAAGATGTGGAAACTCTTAGACAACTTTAACATTTTTTATTATATTTACATATATATTCTTAGACATCTTTGATATCTTATAACTTGATATATATATATTGATATATATTTGCATTAATTTTTTTTTTGTAGATTACCTTTATTTATCATGATGTTGAATCAATATTTAATTTTAGTATGTTGTAACTTGTACGCATATATAATATTTTTATTTACTTTTAAGTTTTAGTTCAAATTTAATATTATATTAGTTTTGCATTATAAAATTTATGTTATTTAATAAATTATTTATTTCGTGATTATATTTACTACCAATTAATGAAAACTAGTAAATAAAATGACTGAATTAATGACTAACTGTATGACTAAAGTAATGATTAAATTAATGACTAAATATGACTAAATGACTAAATAACTAAATATATGATTAAAGTAATGACTAAAATAATGACTAAATAGATGATTAAATTAATGATTAAATATATGACTAAATTAATGACTAAAGTAATGACTAAATAAATGACTACCTTGACTAAATAAATGACTACCTTGACTAAATAAATGACCAGTTAACAACAATTAATGACTAAATTAATGATTAAATATATGACTAAATTAATGATTAAATATATGACTAAATTAATGACTAAATATATAACTAAATAAATCACTACCATGACTAAATAAATGACCAGTTAATAACAATCAATGACTAAATTAATCATTAAATCAATGACTAAATTAATGACTAAATTAATGACTAAATCAATGACTAAATTAACGACTAAATCAATGACTGAATCAATGACTAAATTAATGACCAAATCAACGAGTACAAATCAATGACTAAATAAATGACTAAAATAATTTAGTCATAAATTTGGTCGCATTATAAATGATCAGAAATAAACTACTACTGATCACATGACCAAAATTAGTCATTTATATGCAATTTTTAGTAGTTTATTTAGTCATATATTGTTGTTTGTGTACTAGTGATCTACCACAAGTGAATATGGAGGGGGACACCATCTACTGCATCTCAAGTTGAGAGTACATGATCACTAACATTTGAGGAAGGAGGTATGGTATCATTCCCATCTCAACATCAAGGTATGTCATCTATTCCATCCTTGATCGAAGGTATGCCATCTAGCTCATCTCATTTAAATATTAAAGAAATTCCTAATGTTGAGATGGATTTACCTTTGAGAACACCATCTAGAATTTTGCATATAAAGCTAATGGAAGGTAAGATTCCACAATGCACTTGTAGAAGATATGCTCATAAGATTTGGAGATTATTCTTTGAAAAGTTAAATGAGATTGCAAGATGTCAACTATTTGTTGAAATGATGTGAAGTATAAAGTATAGGTCCATCATGAAGACTCAGGTTGAGAAAATCAGATGCTTCAAGTGAAAAAACTATTGTGAAGAATCTAATGGATGCATATGGCAGTGTGGGTAAGACCTCACACTCAAAGATAGTAATGTCACACGACATGTCATTACATTGACAATAGTGAGTAATAAAATGAACAAAGATCATCTCATTAGAAAGACGAGTCAATAATTGAGAATTAATAGAAAAATTTATCAAGAGCCATTCAAAGGCGCCAAAGAATTGAGGACACTGATTCCACTACATTATGGAAATTTTTAGGGAGATTACCACAAAAAGATAAACCAATGGTTGAAGCATTGAGATCACTAATTGAAAACTATTGGAAAAATAACGCAAGGGTGTCTCTGAATCAAAGGGATGTGGTAAGAAGGAGAATCGGTAGTCAAAGTCATGAGCCACATCCAAATCTTTTTTTGGATATGATTCAAACACAATTTTTTGATAAATTTCTATAAGCTCATCATCAAATTAAAATTTGTCAAAGATATTTTGAAATGCTTAAAACTTTTTATGTCAAGATAAATCACATGCACTACTTGTTTTTGTAGATTAAATATTGAATTTTCTAACCATTTTGATGCTTATCGTTCTATATATTTAGATTTGCATACTAAAAATGTTTTGCAGGACTGTGACATCCATGCCCCACCAACATCTTCAAGAGACTTCTTATCAAAACTTTTATGTGAAAGAGAAGGAGGTCAAATATTCTATAGGAAACTATGCTTGGATGGCACATGTCAACATTGTAGTGGCTTGGAATGTATGCCAATATGTGAACATATGGAAAAAACACATGTGGTTGGAAAGGAAATAGTAGAGTTCAACAAGTATAAAAAATGGTATACAATAAAAAGATGGTAATCAAGAAAAAAGGTGTGATTTGGTTATTCAAAAGATTCTGATATATCATTTTATGTCTATATTTCATGATAGTATAGTATATGAGTATGCAAGGCATACCCATAAAGGTCGATGGTTGGACTTGTAATTCAAGCTATGCAAGGACACATCTCTAGTTGGTAGCAATGTTTTAGTGGTCAACTTTGTACAGAACTACACTCTACAGATCAATAACATAAGGCGCAATCAGAATATTACAACTCCACATAGGTTCCTATATTTGTGCACATAGAATTCATTTATGCAGGTGATAGTACAGAGGATGACATGAAGGTATTGAGGGAGTACCACTTTTACATTAGTGATGATCACACACATTCTACAAAATTCGTACAAGGTTTCTTTTAGTTGTTCTATAGTGATTTGGCTAGGAGGGGCATAGCCTATAGTCAACATATAATATGGCCATATAATTGTGCATCATAGTTCAAGAGCTCATAGATGTTCTATTGGTTGAGCACGACACATGTTATTATAGGTGTTCAACATATGTGGAACTTTTGTGAGACCAAGCATGAAAAAGGGGAGCATGATGGTGCAAGAGCATGTATCAAAAGATCATTAGCACAAGAAGAGTTAAAGTGTAAAGACAATGAAAATTTGACAGATACAAAATAAATTTCCAAGTGGTGTCATTCTTCAATGGGTCTAGGTAATGAAGGTAAGTCTTCGGTTCATAGATTTTTTTGTTTGATAGATGATACTTACATTGCACCATATGAGGATTGTTGTAAACTGATAGGATCAAGTGAGCTACACTCTTTCCTTAGCTCAAATGTAGGTTCATGGAGTATCTATACGTAGAAGATGCCATTCTTTAGTTCTTCATGTACAATTCAAGCCTGGAATTAGTGCAAGTCAAATGAGTGGGTTGAAAAATGGTGGTTAAGTTATCTTAGCCCATGACTTCACATGTATCGGCCTTTGATGACATTGGAATTGAAATAGATGGAATCATTAGTTGACTTTGACCATATATCAGATCTAGTTCAACTAGGTAATATATCTACTTGCATAGTTTTTGAAATTCCTATTGTTATCTTACTTTGTAGTGTATTTGCAATGTTGACTAATTTCATCTAATTTGTTGCATGTATCAATGTAGGGCATGTTTTTGCAGCTATTACAAATGAAGACAATGAAGAGGGACAAATTATTACTTGTGTTGTTGTGTTGAGGACAAAAAGAAATTGGAGGCCCCAATTATAGATGGAGAAATCATAAAATGCCCTATAGGCTTAGTGCTTGTTACTAGAACATGGATTAGAAGGTACCCACATAAGAGTGTTAATGTTTGGGTGTATCAGGACTTTGACATGCATCAAAAGATTCTTCATTACTTGAACCTTGTCATGGCATCCAATGTTCATTTGATTGAATATGGGGGTAGACCTTTGAACAGGACCTTGTGGAGGGTGTGTGAGTCTAACCATGATGTAATACTTGACACAATAAAAAGTAGAGAAGACCCAAATGGTTCGTTGGATTAATTTATAAGTATGTGCATTGGTTCTTATTAATTTATAAGTATGCACATTAATTTATTTTAAAATTAAGAGTATACACACCGAGAATAATTGATAGCTAGAACTTTATTTCTATATTTCAAGTTTACATATGAATATTGGGTAGATTATATGTTTTGGTTCAAAGTTTACATATGAATATTGGGAATATTATATGTTTTGGTTCAATGCATAGCATAGACAAGGTAGTGAGCATTGACAAGCTCACTACACATCACCAGGAGACCCCATTTATTTGAGGCATATTTTTAAACAACTCACTACCTTGTCTATGCTACCACATTGACAATCACTAAAAATTATTTCTACTTATAACTATTTCTACCTAAATATTACTAGGCCCTTTAAAAATTAGGAGATCTAGGAGATAAAATGGCAAGCACGATGAACAATGCATAGCTTGTATTTACTTGACCTAGTTATATTAGGAAAACAAGGTGTACATACATACGAGTGAGGGAGGCAAACAACCTCCACGAAATGTGGATAGGAATCCTCACACATGGAGTGGCGTCAAGTTTCCAACCGTAAATGAAGGAAGAGGTGTCAAAAGTAAGTTAACACCTCTCAAGACACCTATCAATATTGACACCTCAATGAGAAAGATTCAATGGTACACCTAAGTAGGCCTAAAGCCTATGTGTATGCAATATATACACTAACACTCCACATTAAGCATAGCTTAGGTGGGTATGAAAGAAATGGGTGTCGACTACTAGCTTGGTAAGGTACCCATGTACAATGAAAAGGATATGGGTCCCAACCATGAAGCCTAATAAGGTACCCTGCAAATACAATGCAATCTCTCAAAAGTGGAGTAATGGAGAAAAACTCAGTGGGAAATAAAAAAACCTCTCCAAAGTAGAAAATTAGAAGGATTTAAGACCTAAAAATATGTCCCTTAATGATAGGAATGTGATGATGAAGAACTCCTGAAACATGTAGAAGTTGTAAACTCTTTCAATGATGAACTAACATCTATTGGAATCAATGAATCCCCAAGTAATGTAGATCAAGATGTGAGATACAAAACACTACATAAGTGAACATAAGAACACTACTATACCAATGTACAAAGTTTATTAAACTTTATGATGTTGATAATATAGATAGTACTATGATATGGAGTACTAGAATCTCAAAATGTAATCCACTAAATTAATTCCCCATATGAGAGATCAAGATAGAAGGTTCATAAGGGCTCCCAAAAAGAAGATTTTTCTTCATTGATTGAAGGATTAACATAACACATTATAGCCCCCCCTTAATACTAAGAGAATATAAGCAGAACAATTAAGCTTGAGAGTGTATAAGGAATGTAGTGATGTATAGGGAGTGCTCCAAGACACACTCACATGAGATGAGAATAACAAGAATTCATGCTGTAATGGTAATGGTATTTTTAAACATATTTTTATAAATTTTTAACTAAGGTAAAAAAATTGCCCCCCCCCCCCCATAAACACTTTCCCTTTGCCAAATTCTTTGCAAAAAGAATTGACTTCCTCTTTTGCAAATTTTTAACTATGGGAAAAATATCTCCTCTTTGCAAATTGATGCAAAAAAATTGACCCCCCTATAAGCATTTGATAATAAACCAGATAATCCATTTTAACCACTACTGGATAGTAATAAATGTTAATGGTTAGAATAATACATTGGTAGTTACAATAAAAGTGCACTTTTAAATGCAACTTTAATTGCTTACATAAAAAGCTCAAGTCAAATGAACATATTTGGAATAAAGTGGCTGCTTGAAAGAAAGACTGAGTCAAAGAGAAGGTGGATGGATAATGAAGTCGTGGGATTGTAGACACCAATAAAGAACAAATGGTTGTATTAATGCTTGAAGATGAGGTTGATAATGAAAGGGAATATCTAGTCAAAACAAAGTAGAAAGACATGTAAGATTTGAATTACAACATTATAAATAATTGTTGCTAATGTTAGCCACCACAAGTGATTTTAAACTCGAGTTAAATGGTTTCTTATGTTGAAATTTCTTGTACCTTTCAATGCACAGTAAAGGATAATAATACCTTAAAAAAATGCCTCTAAATTTCCAAGGGTCCAAATTTGAGGGCACAGGCTGGAGGGTGTCCTCTTGCATGGGAATATGCAAATTGATGACACAACTACTAATTAGGCTCCAAATATTCTTACAAGATTTTAAATCACCAAGAGAAGAGGATGCTTCTCTGAGTCATCTCCTTGTCTTATGCCAAGCATGGGTCTCTTGTAGATCTTCACACCTCTTCTCATACCATATAAGAAATTAAGAGATCTAGGAGATAAAATGACAAGCACAATGAATAATGAATAGATTATGTTTAGTTGAACAAATTATATTAGGAAAACAAGGTGTACATATATAGGAGTGAGGGAGGCAATCAACCTCCACAAAATGAGGATAAGACTCCTCACACATGGAGTGGTGACATGTTTCCTACCACAAATGAAGGAAGAGGTGTTAAAAGTAAGTTGAAACCTCTCAAGATACCTATCAACATTGACACATCAATGAGAAAGAGTAAATAGGACACCTAAGTAGGCTTAAAGCCTATGTGTATGCAATATATACACTAACATGCCCTTTTTTAAATAGTTTCTCATATCATCAATAAATTATTTTGCTAAATTAATATCCAATGATCTTGAGACTTTAGGGAATTTAATAGGCTCCTTTAAATAGAGGAGCTAGTTTACTAACCCTTGAGTTTGACTGAATGCTTTCTTGCACGGACGAAATATAAATTTTCTAAGAATGAGTCATCTTCAATCTATAAAAGAACTAATTTCAAATTGGGTATGCAGCTCAATGATAAAGCACCCCAATAACAAATAAAAGGTCTAAATTTTGGATGTGGCATATTTGTTAGAAATAGACATCCCGTTCAAAATGAAACAAATATGATCTTATAAACTAAAAATATGTGATACATAAAATACTAAATAATTAAGAAAATATAATATTAATCTCATGGATATAATCACTAGCTTTTACCTTCATTTATGGAAACACATTAATCTAATTGCATTGAATTAAGGTAGCTACTAAGTAAATATTTTTATAATATAAATCTCAAATAAGATTTAAAAAAAGGTCTATTGAAAAATAAATTTTATTAAGAATGTAAAAAATTATAATTTAAAAAACAATATTTATAGAATTAAAAGATCAATGTATAGATAGGTTTCTTTAGATTCAGGTATATTAACAGAAACATAGATGTGGAAAAGCAGATATGTCAACAGAAATAATAACAACAGAGTTAGTCAAATATATTTCCTCCAAAACCTGCTGTCATAATAAAAAAAATTTCCTCCACCATTCAAATATGTTTTTTGTAGAATAAAAACCCAAAATATAGCTTGAAAATCATTATATTCGCTCTATAAGCAAGACTGGACCGAAATAATATGAAGGTAAGACAAGTTCAAAAGCTTCCACAAAGTTTCTCCAAGGAAAATAATATAGTATGTTTTCCTTTTGGAAATCTTCATAGTTTAGAAAATGGAATTTAATAATCCATGGCATCAAGTCGAAGCAAGTCGATAATTTGTGCTCCCCGAAATAATATGAAGGTAAGACAAGTTCAAAAGCTTCCACAAAGTTTCTCCCAGGAAAATAATATAGTATGTTTTCCTTTTGGAAATCTTCATAGTTTAGAAAATGGAATTTAATAATCCATGGCATCAAGTCGAAGCAAGTCGATAATTTGTGCTCCCATTCGTACTAGCATGATGTTCATTCTGCAATCAGAAGATAAACAAGAACAAAGGAAAGTTGAACAGTTTAACACTAGATCTATTTCTAGTACAGATGATGGGAGAGACGAGGTTTGATGGTAACCTCCAAAGGCACTTTCCTTGGCATTGTCAAGCCAACCCCTTCATTCATGTCAACAACTTTTCCATCTGGAATAAACCAGTCAAAGCTTTGCAAGAAAGTTGCGAGAGTTGTTTGCACCATACTCATTGCCAATGAAGCACCAGGACATCCTCTTCTCCCTGCAGCAAACGGAATTAACTCAAAGTCATTTCCTCTCATTTGTATGGTGTCTACCTCTATCTCCCTCTCCATAAAACGCTCTGGCATAAACTCTAGTGGTTTATTCCACAGTCTTGGGTCCCTATGAATTGCACATGCATTTACAAATAGCATTGTTCCTGCAGGAATATGATAGCCTCCCACTGTGCAAGGCTCAATAGATTTGTGTACCGAAAGCAAAGGCGCTGGTGGATGAAGGCGCATAGTCTCTCTCACTATTGCTTGCAGGTATTTTAACTGGGGTATATCTGACTCCTCCACCAGTCTCTTCCGTCCTACTTCAGAATCAAGTTCTTCTTGTGCCTTCCTCATTACATGGGGATGTCGTAATAACAACGACAGTGCCCATTCCAGGGCAACTGAAGTTGTATCAGACCCTGCGCTAAACATAATCTGCAAAGCTAGAAGTATTAATAACAAAGGAATGAGAAAAAATCTAATTCACAAAAAGTTAATTTAACATGCATTATAATTTATATTGACTATTCAAGTGCTCTTTTGGACACGAATGTTATAAAAACCCATATTTGGTTACAGATTATAACTTTTCACTCTCAAAAAGCTATTTAAGAGGTTCTCATACCCTCACTTGTAACCAGGAGAGGTGGATGGATCCAAGAGAGTTGCCATATAGGAATAGATTGATGTTGGGAGGGGGCACTTATACCTTGCTTTAAGGATGGGTTATGTGCGAGACTAGTTCTAGGTCATCTCTTAGTCTATGAATCAACTATTTGTCAAAGCTAAATTTAGCTAAGAAAACTCGTAAGTTAGATTTACTTGGTGTTTGCAACATAATCCCATCAAGACAAGCGCCTTCCCTTAATATGGGAGCTACTACTGAACCATTTCTGATCTGTTTTCATCACTTCATTATTTCCCGTGTTTGTATTGCTCTCGTTTTTCATAATGTATCAAGGTACATTCCTCTTTCTCATCTTCTTCATTGACTCACCAAGCGTACCTAACATAACTCATTTGTTTAGCTTGAAATTTGAGAGAAGCTAGGTAAAGTAATTGTTGGAAATAAGTTAAAGCTGGATTGACAATGGGCTGGTCAAAGAGGGGCCAATTGTTCTGTTGGTAGAGCATTCCAACAGCAAACGCAAGGTCCTAGGTTTGACTCTTCTGCTGTATATGGCCTGTGGCTCAACAAGTGGTATCAAAGTCAGGCTAGGAGCCCCAAGCACCAACAGTATGGTTTATGGGGGGGTTTTAGAAATAAGCCACACCTGGAGTGACAATGGGCTGGCCAAAGAGATGTCAGTAGCTCAGTTGCTAGAGCACTCCAATATCAAATGAAAGGTCCTAGGTTCGAGCCCTAACAGATCCATATGAACTATAACTCAACACTATTACATATATGATCTTATCAATCAAATGTGTAGAACTACTGGTATCACTAATGGTGAAGATATCTAATGTGTCTGACTAGTTAGATCTATCCAAGGATGATGAGCTAAAGGAGTGTTGGGTGAACTTGAAAACGGGTTCGGCAAAAAAATTGAACAGAATATTGTGTTGCAGGTTGGTCAATATTATGATAAAAAAACCCTTGCGTTAATGCAGCTATGTAGCTAAGACAATATAGGACTCTCTCATCCAATGCAAGATCTCGCTATTTTGGTACATAGCTGTTGTCTTTATCTTGGCCTATCACTTGGGTTAAAATACTTGAGTGAATTTTTTATTGATATTAAGCTAGTGTTCAGATTATGATATTATATATCCCTTTTCTCTTTTTAGTACAATACTTTTGGAAAAGATATCTTGATAAATGATTTGAAAATTTATACCAATAATTTCTATGAAGTATAATTTAAACTTTGCTGACAATAAAAATATTGTAAGAACAAAAGATTGCAGAGGTTTTAACCCAAAATTATTTTTATGTATAAATATTTATAAAATTTTAAAACATTTAAAGAAATTCATCAATCCTGGAGATTGCCTTTGATTCCAATGTCACATTTGACAATACCTCTAAAAGCCAAAGGGCTAGTAATAAGCTGAAGACAGACAAAATAAAAACATAAGAATTCAAAATAACAATAAATGATTGAGTTATTTTTTGCTATTGTTTTCTTCAACTATCTTCGTTAGAAGAATAGACTGTTGATTGTTGTTGTTTCTCACAAACAGCGACAGTTAACATTATATAGATTGTGGAAATCTGATATATCTAAAGAATAGATTATTTAGATTCTTTAAATAATTTTATATTAATAATTGTAATATAAAATCTAATATATCATCTGTGTTATAATTATTACAGTAAAACTGATCAATTAAAACAACAATCCATAGATCTGTTAGATTCATAAGAAAAAAACTTTTCTCCAAAGTGTTCTAATAATGCAAAGATTTATATAGCAAAATTGTTAAAAAACGGAAAAGTCAGAACACTTACAGTAGTAGTTGCCTTAATAAATGCATCTTTATCAGGAATTGCTTCGCCATTCTCCTCTGCCTGTGCGATCAGCACATCAACAAAGTCTTCCATCTCTCCCCTTTCTTTTAATCCTTTCTCCCTGTGCTGCTCCAAAATTCTTTGCATATACAAGTCTAATTTCTCCTGTACCTTGATCATAGCCTTCTCATACCCTTGCAAATCAAGCCACTTCAACCATGGAATATAATCCCCAATACAAATTGCTCCATGAAGCATAAAGGATTCTTCAATCACATGGGTCATTAAATCTTCCGAAATCCCTGATTCCTCTCCAAAATACCTCTCATTTATAATCATAGACATCAGAGTTTTAAAATTCAATTTGGAAATAACACTTCTCATGTTAACAATACTCTGCAGCTGTGTCTGCTGAAACAAAAAATTTACTGCTTTACGGAGTTCTTGCATTCTCTTGGGTGCAAACGATTGGATTCTTTTGGAAGATAAAAGCTCAAGTACACAAATTTTTCTAGCATTTCGCCAATAGGGGCCATAGGGAGCCCAAGCAATCATAGAATAATTGTACCCCAAATGCTTACCTTGTGTAAGGCGAGGTTTAGATGCAAAAGCCTTATCGTTTACTGTAAAACATTCTCTGGCTAAATCTTGAGAACTGATCACCAAAACAGGGCGGCTACCAAATTTTAGAAGCATAACAGGTCCATAGCGTGTTGCGAGTGAACATAGAATCTGGTGAATTGGCCTGGTTTTATCTAGGAGAAGATGAAAGTGACCAACTACAGGAATAGCCCTGGGGCCTGGAGGGAGACAGGTAATATAACTTCCATGGTGTTTTACTAGAATTGTTGCAGCAAGAAAAATTGTAGCAGCTCCTAGAAGAATAACAGACATCATGGAAGATGTTAGGTCCATGAATACTTCCATTGCTTAAACCTCTTCGTTTTCTAAGTATTAAGTTGAGTATAACTATATATATTGAGTCCCGGGATGGATTTTTGGCATCTCTTGTCAGGAAAATCACGGAAGACTGCGAAGAGAGTTAAAGGCGTGAGATAGGTAGATGTTACTAAGTGGCTCTGGTTCATGGTTGAAATTGTATCCACTTTTAAAAGTATATCCATGCTTGAAATTGTGGAATGAATTAAGGGCAGGCACATAGTAAAACTTCACATGAAAGAATGGGAGAGTGGAATTCTATTACACTAAATGACAAGCACGTGAAGAATCTGTTAGAACAAATTAAAATATTGTTTTAAATTTAAATATAGACATAGGATAAAAAGAATAATATTGATGTTCAATTTTTTAGTGTGTATTGAGCAATTATCTATGGTTGAAATTGTATCCATGTTTAAAATTATATCCATGCTTGAAATTGTGGAATGAACTAAGGGCAGCCACATAGTAAAACATCACATGAATGAATGGGAGGGTGTAATTCCATTCCACTAAATGACAAGCATGTGGAGACTATGCTTCAGTTCTTCGTCGTATTCCCGTACGAACTTTAAAATGTCGAAACTACGACCTATTTTCGTCGGTCGTCGCCACGAAAAAGTGATCTCCTGTTTGTCGGAATCTCGATGAAAAAATTGTCGATTTAGCAATGCAAAATAACCTAGAAAACCATTGGCATGCCCCTCCTACAAATACCGTCAGAACAACACTAAAGGAGGTCCATCGAAAGTTGCGACGAAAGTAACCGACGAACCACCAAGTAACGTCCAACGCATTTGCTATACTTGTCGACGAAAGTTTCGTCGAACTGTTTTTGTTGTTCGTCGGTTGGGTTCGACGAAATAATGCATTTTACGAAAAAATATATATATTTGTTCCTGCTATGAGGCAACATAATCATTGGTATAGTGTCTCATGTGCTTGTGGAGATATTGTAGATTGTAGTTACAGAACCTTCATTATAATTTATTGCCAGTATAGAACATTTTCAAGAAATGGGACTTCCATAATCTTGTGAAATAGTTCACAATCTGTCACAGTGGATTCTAACACAAGTAGTTAAAAGAGGATAAAGTGCACAAAAGAGAACTTATTTGTTTACGTGTTGTATTCCACTCCCTTATATTGGGCATTACTGCTGGGTAAATTGCATTGGCATTTCCTATGAGCTAGATGGTGCAGTGCTAATTTGAAAAAAATGAACTTAAAAAGTCATTGTTAGCAGAATAAGGACTATAATTAGATGATTAGCGAAAGGTCTTCTAATTTTTGAAAATAACTACTGGGAGTAAATTTGATTAAAGAACAATGGCTAGTTGATTAACCATCTTTTGGGAGAGTGATCAAGAACCTTAGGACCTTGGCCAATAATCATTTTTGTTCCATAGGCACCTGCACACTGAAGCCACAAAAGTGAGCATCAAGTCCCCAACACAACTACTGTAACTCTTGGGGCATTATTTACTGAAACTATGCCCCATTCTTAAAGTTGGCATTTAGAACGTGGTGGCTAGAAGGGGCCCTAGTCTAACCTAATGTTGCTAAGAATCTTTGACACATAATATACTATTAAAGCTTCGTTAAAAGGTATGAAGTTGATGCTAAGTTGGCCCAAATAACTCATTGATTTTTTTAGAATGCTAAGCTATAGCTGTAAATATTTTATTCAGAATAATTTTGTGCTTCTATATCATGATTCAATAAAACATATTACAGAATTTATAGGACTTACATCTCCTATATTATAGCAGAGCTCCTACAACCACTCCTTTACATAGACAAGTTGATCATAACAATTCAAATCCTTACAAACACTCATACAACCAATTCTAATATTATATTATGTTGCACATGATATTCTAGTGTTCATTCTAACAAACCATAACAAACACACTAACAAACCTAATGATGTAATATTCCTAACATAGCCAAATAAGGGAAATATAGTTACATGGAAAACACATGTAACAGGGCTCATTTTAGAACTAAGGTTGTAGGTGATATGTGATGTTGCTTATAGTTAGAAATCACTATCTCCTTGCATCACTGTCTTCTTTCCTTGAGTAAGGAAAGACATTTATAGTTTATTTAAAAAATGATGGGTAGCTTAAGCTGGATGATTAGTGAAAACTGAAAAGTAAAACGAATTTGAGACAATGGACAAAACCAATTTAACACATATGGCACATGTAGAATGGTAGAGATAAAAAAATTTGAGAATTTTTCATAATTTCATTTTTAACCACATGAATTTTACAAACAAACACAGAGGGAATAGATGAGAAAAATATATTCTATTTTTTTGAGGGAATGAGTGAAACCCCAAATTTGGATTTCTTGCAAACCTATGAGTATTGGAAGCCAATGCCCATTTTTATGTTCCCTATTGAATGCTTAACATTTTTAAGCTGATAAAATATCCCAAAACACAATAGCTCAAAATTTTGTACAAAACTTATTTGAATTTAACTAGATTAAAATTATTGATAATTTATGACATTGATGAAATATTAAAAGTATAGTGTTTAAATATCTTTCTTATGGAATGAATAGATATAAAAGCTTCCAGTCTTTTAAAGTTTCCCATGATTTGAAGGTCTAAATGCATAATTTTTTTTTTACAATTTGTCTAAAGGGATGAATAGCACTGCATAAGTTCAGCTACAACATCCAATTGGTAGAAGGTATACAAACCCTGTCAAAAATGTTAACTACTAAGAAGCCTGTTTCAACTTAGATGGAAATGATGAAGTTTTAGGATGCCCACTTACCTTGATGAATAGAGCAGTGTGAGGAGGATAGATCTTTGCAAGCTTCTACTCATCAACAAAGAGATCTATAGGGAATTCTTCCATTAGAATGAATCTAGGACACTGTATTATCAAGTGGACAATAATTGAAAATAGATACTTGTAACACAGTACTAATATCACCATCTAGTTTGACATTTACAAAAAAGGAACTAAACTAGAAAAATAATTCTGGCAATTTTGTGGACAAGAAAAATAAAAAATATACAAGCAAGATTCCATGAAAGATAAAAAAAATGCAAGAATCTAGTACTCTGCTTTGTGGAAATACTTGGAATTTGTAGCATGTAGATTTCCTTAGCTATCATACATAGAATTTTAAATCTCAACATAATAACTTTGTAATTAAACTTCTTGAGAGTTAGACCAACTAGCAATATGGCAGTTGCTTCTAGGTGAGGCATCTCTAAAATAGGATTTTCCTCCAAATGCAGATGCTACAGTAATAAAATGATCATTGGATAAAACTTGCTCTAAGTTAATAGCACTTGTTGATACTAAAAATTTAAAGATAAACTGAACCACATATATTATTCAAAACTTGACACACTTATTCAACTATATTCCTCTTTGTAACATCATCCAACTCAACATTTTGAAATAAGAGTTCCAACCTCCTTTAAGTTCTTCAATACACTCTTAACCATTAACAAGACCAACTTCTTCCAACCTTTCACAATGGCACATGATGGTTACAAGACCTTAAATGGTGGTTTTAATCCCATCTCCATCCCATCGATATAGGTATAATATGTCGATGGGATGGATTGAAATATGAGTCTTTTTATGTGTTTAGTGTTTGTTTATGGTGGCAAGACAATAGAAGACTAGAACACAAGAATATGTTGTTGTTTCAAGACAAAAACTGAGTTTTTCCACCCAAAAATGGAGGTTTCAAGTAGGGTATTGAAGGAATAACGCATGCATCATGGGCTAGGAGATGATTCTAAAAGCATAAGAAGACACAATGGAGCATGTTTCAATGATTGTCCATAGTATTGGAGGTTTGTAAATATGTGTTTCATGAAACCCTCCCTGTTTTGGTGCTTGTTCACCCTATAAACAAGGGTTTGATGGTTCAGGATTTTTAAAGCCTTTTAATCCTTAAAGTTGATTGAATCTTGGGTTTTCTGGCATGTATGGTGACTATTTTAAGTTTATTGGTGTTTTGGTGAAGATTTATGAGCACTTCCTTTGCAAAATAGGCCAACTTTAGTAGCCTTTTAGCAGCGCACAGTGTAAGAACCTGATGATTTCTTTAAAACAGAATATTGAAAGCTTTTACTATGTTGATATGGATAGTAAAAGGTCTTTTAATGTGTATTTGGCTTTTGGGATTAGACTTTGGTTTGTGGGATTCACCCGCTTTAGGGTATGGAAGCCTATTTAAGAAGTGGTGCTTGTTTGCATGTATAATGGTAACCTGATAAAATAGTGACAAAAGGAATTGTTAGTGGTTGGAAACTATTGTATTCATGTTCACAAAGATGTTTCAAAGTTTAGGATAAGGTATAGAAGTCAGTGTATGTTATTTTTAATGATTTAGGTATGGTGAATCTAATATGCATGAATGATGACTTGACTGCAAAAAGGACAGTAAGTTGGAATGGACAGAGTTGTGAGAACAAATGCAAGAAAATAGATCATAGAGTAGGAATCATAGAGCATGAATTTTTTGTGGACAGACTTGGAGGAATGAAGCATATGAGGACATGAGTCTTAGGTTTTACATGCTAAATTTCAAGACATGGAAAGTGATCATAGATATGAATTTGTAAACAATCCAAAATACTATCCTATGCCCTTAGCAAAGGTTATGACTATGATGTATTTTCAATGGTTTTATGCACTATGAGTCTCTAATGGATTGGTAGACTATGGTTTATACTCCATAGGTCTTTATGAAATATATTTACCCTTAGTAATGTATTAATGATTATTATCCTTTTTGTCAAGACAAAGATTAATGACTGAGATTGAAGCATTATGACAGTGTGCTAGTTATGGAACCTTGTGGCTTAACAAGGGTAGATTTTGGTAAGGAAGACAGTAAGTTGAATGAATGTAAGTAGAGAAATTTTTGCATACTTGCAAATGGTACAAAATCTCATGGTTAAGTGGAAGCCTGCCATCAACAACAAGATCCAAATATCTGTGTATCTATCTCAATCCAGCCTCTAAACCCTTCAGAGCTATCAATTTTTCCACTAACTTGTTATGCACAAAAGTCAAATTTTAGAGTTATGTCACCACTAAAAACAAATGAAACAGAGCTTTGAAACCAAATCCACACACAACACAATTTGGTATTCATACAAAGCCATACAAACAAACTAAATTCATAACATTGGAATGGAAACAACTTCAAATTATGATGCAAAGCATGGATTCAATTTACTCAATTGGAGGCACATTTCACAATAATGGATTCTTCATCTAAAACATTTGTACGAGGTTCAAATAGTAAAGAGATAGATGAAAGATAGATGAATTAAAAAGATACTTCGATGTAGTTGGATTGAGCTTCTCTTTGTTTTGAGAATAGTTTAATATTCTCTACTTAACAGGGCCAACCACGTGACGGTGGAAGCTCATTTGGCCCCTCCCCCCCTCACATCACTCTCAATTCCCCATACTCGATCATATAACATTAATAATTCATTCATCCATTAATAACATATAACATTCATTCATTAACATATAACATTCATTCATTCAGTTTTTACATATTATCAAAAATATGGTTGTCATAATATGATTACAATCACTTTTTTTTTTTTTTTGAAGCTAAAAAAAGCTGAAGTGGAGTATCATTTTCTAAATCATCTATCCCCCCTTTAGTTTAGTTGTTCTGCCCTCTGGAGTGTGATCTTAATGTACACCTAGTCATGTACTGATCACGATGTGGAGGCTACTACAAGGGGGGGTCTGCTACAATAACAAAGAAATGTTAAATTGATATGTTTTGTTATTATTGTTACAAGTATTTTATTAATTAAAAGAACATTAGAGTGGTGCTCTTTACCTGATGGGGCCACATCATGTTCCTGATCTTGTCTTATAGCCTCATGCTCAACATGTTGAACACCCTCTAAATCCTGATCTGGAGTTGAAACATGAAACTTGGTTACATTAATTAATACACCAATTGCAATTAAATATGTTTAAAAGAACATTAGAGTGGTCTCTTTACCTGGTGGGGCCACATCATGTTCCTGATCTTCTCTAGCATGATCATGCTCAACATGTTGATCACGCTCTACATGCTCTAAAGTTGAAACATGAAAGGTTACATTAATTAATACACCAATTGCAATTAAAGATGTTTAATTGTATTAATCCATGTCGCGTTTTGTATAGCACATGAATAAATTCAGTACTAAGATGCACACCATGACCTTCATTTGC
The DNA here is from genome assembly GCA_007258455.2 of Sequoia sempervirens. Classification (NCBI taxonomy): domain Eukaryota; kingdom Viridiplantae; phylum Streptophyta; class Pinopsida; order Cupressales; family Cupressaceae; genus Sequoia; species Sequoia sempervirens. The sequence goes on from VDFB02287464.1 coordinate 45,241, forward strand.
ATGTTGTGCTCCACCCTCACCAGGTTGCATTCCAATGTCATGTGCAGTATTATCATTGCTTGTCTATTTAAAACAAATAGGCACATAATTAGTTTATGGTGGAAATTAATATTGAATAGATTGCACAAGTATTCAATTTTAAATAAACTTTATTGAGTTTATTTACCTGCATGTCAGATGCAGTGGAAGATTGTGTTTTCCCAGTCAAGACTCTTAGGAATTCAACCATGACTTCATAGCCTTGCTGGAAGGAAATCTTTATGTCCTCTTCTGTGGGCACTGTGTTGAATTAAGAGCCCTGCATTTTTGCATAAGATCATGAATTTTTCTTCTATGGTGTGATAAAACCAAAATTGTTTCCAATTTATTATTGAGATGCAATATTTCATTTATTGATACTTACAATTCATGCGGCTAGTTTTATATAACCACTAGAGCCAAGTTTGTGCTGCCTATGTTTTTCTAGTCTTGCCTATGTTTCCTTCGATGTGTTGGGTAGCCTATAAAAAATTTGAAATACGTTAGATTATGTAAAAAGAAAGAGTAATCAGTATATAATTATATTGTTGATAGTATCACATACCTTCCTTGGCCCGGTGGTGTCTTTCCTTTTTTCTTTTCAACCTTCTCCTTTCCATCTGATACCAGGTCCTTCCACTCCCTCTCTGAAATCATGGGGGGATGCTCATACTTTTTGGTCTTCTCTAAATGTGACCTATATTGGTTCCTCACATACTTTAGATAGGTACCAACTTTCTTAAGGACCTTGATTCAGTTGAATGTTTTATCACTGAACAACACAAATAAATAGTTAATGAGATCATATTTTAAATCTTGATTTTGGGCATTTCACTGTGTATGTATGGTGGGCTCGAAGAGCTCCAATGTCATATCACCTAGATGTTTATAAAAAAAAATTGTTTCTTGCAAAATGATCATGGGATTGATATTAGTCTAAAAAGAGTGATCAATAAGTAAATTTCAATTGGATTATATATAATAATAATTAAAACATTTTAAAGTACCTGGGACCTTCTCCATCTTTATGGGAATGAAATCCTTGGTCACCACAAATGTGACCGGCAATGTTCCCATACTAGTAATATAGGAAGATCTAGGAAATGCTGCTAAAACATCACCACTAGTACTAGTGGCCTCTGCATCACCAATACTACCTAATGCCTGCATGCTACGTGTTTCTGACATTTCAGTCAACAATATAGGCACAAATGATGGGGTCAGATGATGTGATGTGTGTTCAGGAAGATTAGGATGGACACTTGTACCAACCCCTACTCTGCGGGCAGCACCTGCAGTACCCTGATCATGGCCAGCAACATCATGAGGACGCAAAAAGTCTTGTAAAAACAACATATATTTTAGTTCATGACATAAAACAGTACAAAATATAAAACCATGAATCAATTTATGTTATAATTAAATACCTCATGATAGCTTGCTTGGAAGTTTTGTACTCTTTCAGTCAATATTTTAACCCTCTCTCTTATCTCATCTGTTTGAGGCACTATGAATAACAATTGAAGGATTTATTCATTTTTTTTTCTTCCTTATCATATCGAGAGGGTTTTCTAAATATGTGATGTCATCATCCAATAATAATGGCTACACCTCGATCCTATGGATGGGTATGTGCAGGATCATGATGGGCCAAAAAGTGGCAATATGATGGATATTTGTAGGGTATGTGGCTAACGACTTTTCTTTTATCCAAAATTTATGAAACGAAAAAGGTTTTTTAAAGGAGATTCTCAGCTTTCCACCAATATAAATTATTCTTTCCTTTGACTTTAATAAATAATTACTTATTAATTTTCTATTTGATTTACGACTAAAGTCCTGATTGATAGGTTGATTGAAAAACGTCTATAGCTTTCAAACAGTATCACATTTTTTGAATCCAAAACATGCATTACATTCTATGCTTTGCATACAATAGGATTAAAAAAATAAAATTGAATTTCATGAAGTTTTGACCAAGTTAAGGTGGTCAGACATACGAGTTTTTATATTTTTTAAAAGTTCTAATAAAAAAATCATAATTAATTATTTAGTTGGAAAAAAATTACAAAAAAATATGCATCACATCGGGACATGAGTCCTCTACTTATATCTAAAATATTATTAAAAAATATTATCATAATTTTATTGTGGTTAGGGTGGTCAAACAAACACCTACTTCTTATTTTTTCCTTGAAATTTAAGTACTATTGCATTGAAATTTCAAATTTTCACTTGGAAATACATTTTTTTATTTTAAATAAACCTAGTAGTTTAGAAACTACATTCAATTTTCTATAGATTCTATTCTTACATATTTTTTAAATAATATAGATAACTTATTCAAATTTTTACATCAAGTTGCCTAACTCTGATTTTTCTGAATTTTTTGCCACTTAGGGCCTGTTTTTTCCATGATGATCCTGCACATACCCAGATTCTCTCCTCTACTACTAGTGCCTTTCCCTGATCAGTCGACTACAACAAGAATATTAAAAAAATTATCGAAATTAACCCAATAAACTTATAAAAAAACATAATAATTAAACATTTTGCTTGTATCTAATTTGTACAATTACAATGAGGTAAACCTGCTAGGTAGAAGCACCTTAAGATGCATCATGATCTATGGTTTGGGCCGGAGCCTTCCTCATATGATCAATGTCCTGCTGTGACAAAAATTAATTATAAAAAAACATTACTGAAATGAAACCAATAGACTTACGAAAAAAAACATAATAATAAAATGGTATATTGGAGTCATTAATTGGAGGTTGGGTAAAATGGTATATAGTACATACCACCCCCATAGTAAGTGTGTTTGTATCTAAGAGATTCAAATTGTAATCAATTAGCAACTCTTCCCCTATAGTTATTGATTTTATCGCACATACAAATACACGGTTTCCCTCGCGCACCTCAAATATGCAATTGGGTTGCTTATTTGTTGACCCAGGTCGTGTACTATTTATAAACCCTTCAATATTCCCTGATGCTTTTGGACTTTCGTTAATGTACATAGCCAATCCTTTATTTTTATCCTTATCTTTTACATGTATATAATTTGCTGACAGTGCATACCTATCCATACTTCGTGTATATCAAACCAACTGCATCCAATCTTTGTAACTATAACAGGGTCCAACATACTCCATCAATTCAGTAACTTTATCATAACAGACTTTTATGCTATCCATGAAAAATAGGTCCAAACCATGTAATGACAATGGTGCTATGCGATATATCCTCTTGTTGGCACAAAAATTAGTGTTTATTGGAGGAAGTTCCTTGGGTACCCATTGTTTTCATAGATGTTTGTTCCTTAAGGGAACCTTGATGTCGCCTATGCTCTCATCATCATCAGAACATGACCCCCCTTTGGCAAGAAAAAATTCCATGCTTTTACAGAATTTTTTTCTAATCTTTTGACCTCTAGTTGATCTCCCTCTTTTAGACCTACTACATGTCTCTCTTTCCTCTTCTCTTCCTGAATTTTCCTCACTCAAGGAAGATAGATCTGACAAATACCTATTTGGTGGTACCTGCACTCATAAGGATGTTAGATGATTTTTTTTCATGGTGATGTGATCCCAAGGTGACATTATGATTAATCTATCATTTCATTGCTAGAATTTGACTGGTTATAAGGTAATCAAGTCTTGATAGATTGCAAGTTATTGTTACTACCGTCCAAATGTGTCCATCACAAATCAAATCAATGTATGAAGGAGACTCTCCCTTGCAATTAATGACTTTAAAATCTCATTATTTTACAACCTAACACAAACATGGAGATTGGGAGATGCAGTTCATAGTAGCTGAGGCTATGGATGCCTAAAAAACCTAGACTCAGTGATGAATTTTCCTACATGAACAATGTATGGCAATGTTACATGAACAATGTATGGCAATGTTCCAAGGATTTTTGCATGACAATTGAGGGGCAAAGTTATGAATGATAATCATTATTAGTCTCATAGTCTTAATCCAAGTTATTTGATTTACTAGACTTCTACTTAACATTTTAACTCCCAAACTTTGTAACAAGTGTTAAATGTGACTATGCTCCACCAGTTACACAACCAATGCCTCAAATGTATTGTGCAGAAGAATGGTTTCACCATACATAATATTTTGGTTTAAGTTGTCTTGAAAAAGATGAATTAGAACACTAATAGACATAATTCAGGTGCACATATGAGGTGGTTCAGCTGTCCACTGATAAACTTCATATGTCTAAGTGGTTAACGAGGAGGGAGTGTGTACTAGGATTGGTTAAGTCATCATAAGTTTATGCTTTGGAAATAAGAATTGTTTAAGTCATCTTAAATATTCCTATGTCTAATTGCTAGGAGACTTTTGGTATGTTTTAAGGCAGGATGAGTAGTTGCATCAGTGTTCTAGTTCTCTATGACAAGGTTTCAACATCTTCAAATAGTGAAAGTTAGTGCTCATAGTCATTTGAAACAACAACATTTTGATTATGTATGATGGTAGGATTTGATAACTTAAAATAATTGGCAACCCAACAAACTTAAAGTTAAAAGAAACTTTTTCAGTTTAAGGGGTTAACATTAAAAGTTGTCAAAATTGCAATTTTGCAAAATAATGGGTTGTTAAGTGTTTGTAAGTCATTTATGGACATTGGTTAAAGGTAGTTAGGGTCTGAGATGACTTAAAAATCATTCCAAGGCCTAAGAAAAGGTTGTTGGAGGAGTTGATACCAAAATTTCATATCAAATACCATGTTCTTGAAGCAATTTTCTATGTTTTTACTATTTTTCTAAAGTTATTTTATGTTGTATGGATCTGTACAAGCTTGAAATGCTTTGAGATCATTGGTGTAGATAAATATATGTGTTCCCTTTCATTTGCATTTGTTTTGAAGTGCTAAATCACTGTTTTGTGGGAGAAAACAATCAAATATAGGGACTACCCTATTTTTCTTGTGTAAGGGTTTGAGGGCTAAATAGAAATGACATCCACCAATCCACCCACTATCTTGGAACTGTAACTCAGTGGATTGGTGTGAAACATGGTACGATAGAGGTTCATTGCATTTAGGGGTATGTTAAAGCAAGAAACTTGGCATTGAAGTGATTCCCTAGGGTTGACAGGGGCAATTTTCTTGTGAATTTGTGGTTGTTAAGTCAGGGTTTGTCAATTTGATGGATATCTTGGTAGAGTCATGGTGACACTATTTGATGGTCCAATCTCTACTTCGAAAAAAAATATCTCTAACAATTCTAAGAGCTATAATGGGATGGCATTAAAGGAACCTTCATATGAAGGATCTTCTAATGAAGGACCTTTGAATTAAGGTCTTCATTTGAAGGTCCTTTAGGAAATGGTTCCTTTTGTAAAGAATTTTGGACATGAAATATTTAAAATAAAAAATACCTTCATTTTAAAGTCTGGACATAGCATCATTTTTGAATGAAGACCTATTCTTCATTCAAAGGTCATGGAAGGACATTTGATGCAATCATATGCCTTGTTAAAGTTTTAACTTAATAGTAAGGGCATCATGAGTAGTTTGTTGGGACCATTCAACAATCTCTGATGCAAGGATTGAATTGTCTAGAATGTATCTAGTATCAAGAAAGCCAATTTGTTTACTTGTATGACTATATCTCAAGCAATAGGTTTAATTGTGATGGCAATGATATTGACAAAGATTTTGTAATCTAGGTGTTGAGAAGCATAATTGGCCACCATCGTAGGAAATATTCTTCATTCTCACTTTTAGGTGTTAAAATTTAACAATACCTTGATTGATGAAAGATCCCAAAGAGCCTTTCTCCATGGTATCCAAGTACACATAGTAGCGGTCTTCTCTTATACGGTTGGACATGATTTAAAGAACTTAGCTAGGAATTATTCATTTAACCTAAGGTTTTCTCATAATGCCATCATTGGAAAAGTATGATCAAATTCTTCTATTATGAAGAATTGGTCTATGTGCCTCTAGTAATCACTATAAATGTTTGTAAGGATAAAATGACTAATTGCATCAGGTAGGAGAGAATCAACTTTGAGTTCTTCAAAGATTATATTCCTCTATTCATAATTTTTAAGGGTTGTGTGTGGAGGAGGTTATCACTACCAAGAAGGGAGGAGACCTTTCCTTGCATATGTTTGTGGTGGAGGTATTAAAGAAGAATTGTATGCCTCTATTTCCATTCATTAGATCTAGCTTAGCCTAGCATATACTTGGGCTCCTTTTCCCCTATAAACTTCCATATGTTTGAGTTTATGTTATGTAAGCGTAATTCCATGCTATGTTGAAATATAAGAGGTGGAGGAGGCCAAAAGGAAATAACCCCTTTTTAGTTGTACCTTCAAATTTTTTCTTATTGTTTTATGTTTTTAGCAACTTTGTGGACATAAGATTTGAGGTAGGTCGTACAACAAAGAATAACATGTTCCCACCAATAAATTGAACCTTGAAAGTTACTGGGACTTAATTATGAGTTCTCAAACATGATATCAAAGAAAAATGGGTTCATTTAGCACCTAGTATTATTGCATAATTAAATTAAAAATGTGTTTTTGTTTACATTCAATATCCCTCCTTTTGTGTAGACAATTCTCTTTGTGTAGGGTACTTGTGAAAGCCATGACATCCAAGTTCCTAAAAAAAATTGGATACAAATTTTTGTTGTGTATATGGATATGTGTTTTGTGTTTCCATTTTGTTTTGTGAAGCATTGAGCAAAGAAAATATCAACCAACATCTTCTTCAAGGTATTTATGCACTTGAGATAGGTTTTGGGTTTTAATTACCTATGGACATTGTTGTTTTGAGGCTATTAATATAAGTTGTGGGGTTTTTAAGTTGCTTGTGCTTGATGAAGTAAAGGCCAATCTGTAGAGAATTTGGAGATTCACATTTAGCATTGGAAGAATCAGGAGCAGACCATTATGGCATGCGAAGACCATGTATTAGGTTGATCTATGTGCATATCATTTGTGAACCACGAGCTTTTATCTAAGGTTTTTTTTTTCTTGGCATGAATCTCTTTGCCTTTGTGATCCTATGTGTTAATATGTATTCATGATCTTTGTGCATGTGTGCTCTATATGCAAAACTTGAGTGCAATATCATAGAGGTCGATCCACATTTACTCCCATTGAATGTTTGAGGTGAATTTGAAACCCTTGTTCGAGGCATGAAGCTCCTATTATCCCTATTATGCATGCATAAAGATTGCATCTAAATTGAGATCTCGAGATCATACACAAAGAGTAATAATTGTGCATCCATAATGGGGGTGCCAATGTATGAGAAGATCTTTGGAAACTAGGCATGAAAATTGCAGGTTAAAGAGAATAGGGGTGCAAAACTTATAGTACTCATTGTCCCTTGGTTGTGGATTTTCCTTGAGTGCCCTCAACCTCATCCTTGGTGCTGGAATTGACCTTGTTTTAACTCCAACCTCTTCCTCGACGCTGGTATTGACCTTTCACTTCTCTAATTTTATGAGCTAGGTTTTTAGATTATGTTAATTAAATTGAAAATTCTAGCACCATTTAGCTAGGTTTTAATATTCTACAATATAGTTAAGTATATATTAGCGATATTTTACATAATAAATTATATAATTATTTGACTTATTATAATTATATATTATATTCTTTAACAAAATTATTAAATACATATAAAATAATTATAATTAATAATTAATAATAAGTATATTTTTATATAATACAAAATATAATTAATATAATATATATTTAATATAGTAGTAATATTAGATTAAATTATATATAATATCATTATATTTATTATTATATAATAGTATATATAGGATTTTACTTGATATTTTAGTGGATTTTACCATTACACTACAACTAGTTTACCATTAAATGGCAATTGAAACTTGTTTTCCAATGACATAATACTCGCAGTTTCTAGACATGAGATTTGTTTCAAGCTCAAATCTCACAATATATGTAGCCTATTAGCTAATACAAAGAGAGATAGAAACTAAAAAGATAGAGAATGAGAGAAAGAGATGAACTTAGATAGATAGGGAGAGAGAGAGAAAGCATGAGAGAGAAATATAAGAGATACAAAGGAAAAGAGAAAGAGGGAAAAGAGAAACTAAATTTTGATTGGTTGTTTCATGTCAACAATTCAAGGATGGCATGTGTCCTTGGAGAGTTATGCTCAAGGTAGCATGCCATTTGATTAAAGATATGATAATTCTCCTTTAAGACCTCTTCAATGTACCCTTTGCACACTTAAGGAGACAAAGATAAATAGAGGGAAGAAAATATAGAGAGAGGGAGATAATGAGAAACATACAAATAGAAAGGGAGACAAAGAGATAGAGAGAGGTAGAGAGATAAAGAGATAACCTGGATGAATAGATAGAGATATAGGTAGGGTGATTGATATATATCTCCCTATCACTCTCTATCTCTCTATATCTCCCACTATCTATGTCACTCCCTCTTCCCCGCTCTATATATTGAGCTATCTCTCCCTCTCCCCTCTTTATCTCTCATTTAGTCCATCTCTCCCTCCATCTCTCCTACTCTATATCTCTATGTCTATTTCTCTTTTTATCTCCCTCTCACTCCTCTCTCTATTTCTTTCTATGCATATCTTTCTCTACCTCTTTCACCATCCCCCTCTATCTCTCTATATCACCCCCTTTCTATATCTCTCTCTCCCTCTATATATATTGAGCTATCTCTCCCTCTCTCCCCTATCTTCTTCTCTCTCCCCCTTTCTACCTATCACTCTCCCTCTCCCCCACTTCTTTCTCTCCCTTTTATACCTATCTATCTCCCTCTCTTCTCTCTCTTCCTCTTTAACCTATCTCTCCCTCTCTCCCCCTCTTATCTATCTCTCCTCTACCTATCTATATCCCTTTCTCTCCCTCCCCCTCTCTATCTCTCCCTCTCTATCTCTCACCATCTCTCCCTCCCTATCCCACCTATCCATCGACTCTCTATCTCCACTTCTCTTCCTTTCTCTTCCCATATATCTCCATCTCTCTTTCTCTTTCCATATATCTCTATCTCTCTCTCTCTGTCTTTCTCTTCCCATAAATCTCTATCTCTCTCTCTTTCATTATCCCCATCTATCTCTCTATATCACCCCCTTTCTATGTCTCTCCCTCTCTCCCCTATATTCTTCTCTCTCTCCCTTTCTACATATCACTCTCCCTCTCCCCCTCTTCTTTCTCTCCCTTTTCTACCTATCTATCTCCATCTCTTCTCTCTCTTCCTCTTCAACCTATGTCTCCCTCTCTCCCCCTCTTCTCTATCTCTCATCGTCTACCTATCTATATCCCTTTATGTCCCTCCCCCTCTCTATCTCCCCCTCTCTATCTCTCACAATCTCTCCCTCCCTATCCCCCCTATACATCGACTCTCTATGTCCGCCTCTCTTCCTTTCTCTTCCCATATATCTCCATCTCTCTTTCTCTTCCCATATATCTCTATCTCTCTCTCTTTCACCATCCCCCTCTATCTCTCTATATCACCCCCTTTCTATGTCTCTCCCTCTCCCTCTATAAATATTGATCTATCTCTCCCTCTCTCCCCTATCCTTTTCTCTCTCTCCATTTCTACATATCACTCTCCCTCTCCCCCTCTTCTTTCTCTCCCTTTTCTAGCTATCTATCTCCCTCTCTTCTCTCTCTTCCTCTTCAACCTATCTCTCCCTCTCTCCCCCTCTTCTCTATCTCTCTAATGTTAAGCCTTCTAAAAATAGTGGTTTATGAAACTATAAGTAGATTATTGTCACCACTCTTCATTCCACATGAAATGCCAAATGTAGCAATTGTTATGTTGCTCTTGTCAAGTTTCATTAACCAAGCTATTTAGTGGGTTGAATAAAGTTTTGTTATTACCCTTGGTCTGTTTAAAATAATTAGACAATATTAGATAGATCAAGAAGGGGAGAAAAATAAACTCCTTCAAAATAGGGGTAGTTGTGGGTTTGTTGGTTTTCTTTGTATACTATATACTTAGTTCCTCTAGGATAAATAAGTCACTGTAGAAATGAAAGATGTTTGATTATCTACCTAATATTTTTTTGTGTTTTTGAAATGGAAGAGATCTACAAGTCTATAGAAATTGCTATATGCTAACGGTCAAATTATTAGACTATTTAGATCTTTCTTAGTTGTATATCCTAACTAATATAGAGTAAGCTCTTTCATTTTAAGCTCTTTGTAGTTTTTACATTGGAATACAAATAATATTTAATTTCATGCCAATATACTTCTTTCATAAATCATATTTGTTTAATATCTTAAAAGATGTTAGTTAAATTGGAAAAGTTGTTTGAGTTAATTACTAAATTTGATCTAAAAATGTTCAACACTTTAGATAAATTCAATTGGATATATATAGTTAAATTGGAGGTGTCATTTGAGTTAATAATTAAATAACATAATAATCAATTAAAGCAAGGGACATAATTTTGGATGTGTTTGAATTTAATAAATTACAAATTAAAATAGACATAAATTACTTGAAATAAGTGCTTCATAACCCATCTAATCAAATCATAACCTATCAAAAAAGAAATAGGAATTTTCTAAAGAAAAGAACACTTGACCCAATCATAAGTGTATGGCCTTCATAGAAAGGAGTGATCCACCTTAGCAATAGCAACTACCCCATCCAAAATTTGCTCACATTACACAAAGCCACAATGTTCCTGAAAGATAAGCCAATCAAATCCTATCTTATGTGTCCTAGTAATCAAATTAGAGATGATCCTAAAAATGACATTGCGAAGGGTGATTGGTCTAAAAAATATAAACGGCTTTGCAATTATTTCACTACTACGATCAATGTGTCATCTTTCATGAAATTTCCCAAAACACTATTCATCATGATCATATGGAAATTTATAGGAGAGCTACAATAGTTGTAACATCATGAATTAAATTTAAACATTAAAAAGTACATCATGAATTAATTATGTAATGGCATAAAAATTAAAAAACATCATGAATTAATTATGTAACCAAATAAGTCAAATATAATTCTATCAAGAAATTAATATCAAATAGATAATATAATCACATAACTCATACATTTCAATGTAATTGATCTGCTTATTCATCCAACTCTTTGTCTGTATCATCTGATGTAGAATCGAAATTGTAAGGATTGGTGAATATCATCATCATCGTCATTGATATCAATTTCAATAATGTCATCATCCACATAGATATCATCTTCATGAGAATTAACTCCTACATCATCATGTTCTAGTTCCTCTTCTTCGACGTCTTTGTTCGACACATCATCAACTAATTGTTGATCCTGATGATCATCTACATCATCTTCTAGTTGTTCGGTATCTTCTTCTTCCACCACATTATACTTTACTGGCCTTCCTCTTGGATCATGTCTAACAACAAATGACCAACCTAGTTTACCTGGAACCTCTGAGTAAAATACCTGCTCACATTGGCTTGGAAGAACATAGGGCTCATTTCCATCTTGCTCGATTGACCTTGTATTAACCATGGTAAATCCATTATTTTGATCAATAACAGTTCTCTCAAGATCATTTTCATTCAATCATAGCCTATACCATAGGACGATGAACATAACTAATTTGAAGGACTTAAAGTCACACTCAAGTATATCATCCAAAATCTCATAGTATCGATTTTATGAGACATCTTGATGTATGTCGCTTCTAGATGAAACATTAGTCACTTGAAAGATTGCAGTTATCCCAGAATCACAAGTTTTCTTCGTGTCATCCAAATTTTTGATTCAAAATTTATGACCATTGCACCACATAGCCTTGTGTTGTTTCACCTGCAATATGTCAAACATGTAAAAATTATTACAATATCGTCAGTTGATAAACATATTTATTCTTGGCCAAATGTATGCAAAAAAAATCTCAACATATATATACATCAATATAATTGAAAATAATTAAATAATATGGGTGATTAATATATTTATACGTACCTATTTATCTCTTAAACCATATGTTAAATCAATTTCCATTGGTGTAACATTGGAATCTCCATTATGATGAGCTTCAACCAATGAAGCCACACCTTCCCATGTTAATGTGTGACCAAATTGATGACATCATTCAATCCATACAATCATCCAATCAAGATTGATTGCAACATACAAATGTAGTGCATCCCACTCTCAACCAACTATATCAAAAAAAATTGAAATTCACAAATGATGTATAATTAGTGGTGTAGGAGCACCTATACCTCATTCTCAACTTGTGATTATTTGAAGGTGGACAGATGGTCAATAGGTAGAGTGAGTCTTTTGGATTTTTTGGTCTTGAGTAAGGTCAATTAAGACCATTAGACATGTTCTAGGTGAAGTTATGAGATATGAGTTTGAGTCTTGCACTAAAGAGTTTTGTAGCCTTTTTAAGGAAAATTAGAGAATTTACATGTCAAAGGGTACAAGGTTAGTGTCATGTCAATAATAAGGCTATTATCAAGCCATTGGAATTTTCTTAGAGGTGTCCTAGGAGTTTCAATACATTTGAAACTTTAAAAAATTAAAACATTTCAATAGTGATGTTAACAACCTTGAAATTAGTGTGTTTTATGTTTCATGTGATCATAAAAGATTAAAAAGTTAGTTGTACAAGTGGTTATTCAGTAGTTGAGGTGTAAAGGCGTTTAAAAGGCATAAATTGATCATTGTAAAGGTTGTTGATGGTTGAGGATTAAAAATACAAGATCTTGACATTCAAAAATCTGTGTTTTTCTTGAAAATTTATGTATTTTCCTATTTTGCAGCATTGTACGGTCACATACAGCCATATTTTGATGTGAAATCAATTCCATGTCATGAATATATGTGTTAGCTTTGATTTGAATCTTATTTTAGGGTTTAAGGTATTGATTTGAGTTAGAAAGATTCATTTCTTTGCATACAATGCAACTACCCTATTTTTGAGGGTTTTGTAGTCCAAACATGATATAAAGTGGCTCTTACACTTTTTGTGATTACTGTAGATTCTGTAAGAGGCCCCATGGATGCTGTTATAACTTTAGGATGGATGAATAGTGTGTAGGATGAGAAATAAAGAAGGTATAGCTGTTGTCCTGAAGAGTTTTGTGAAGAAAAGCATGTGAAATAAGAGGTTCAAGCCTAGGCTTCAAAAAATATGTATGGGAGATCTAATTTTATGATTTTTTACCCATGTCCAGACCTAATAGGTTGTTTCTGAGTTGGTTTTGAGGTCCGGGAGGTCGTGGAAGTAGGAGATTCAATAAACCCTCATGATTTTGGCCTAAAACAAGGGTTTTTGGGTTTGGCAAGAATCTGGCCATACAAGTGGAGGTTTGGAGGCATAAAAAAAATTTCCCCAAGATTTCATGGGAATATGACAAGTTTAAAGACTAGTTGCTTTGTAAAATATGCCTAATCAGCCTAATCAGCACAACCTAGAAAAGGTGATTTTGGTGATTTGGTCCAAAGGACTTGTACTTTCCCTTGAAGTATGTTTAATTATGCCAAAATGAGTGTCTATAACCATCAAGGTTTTGTCTAGTGTTTTGGGAAAGTTTTGAGTTATTGGGAAAAACAAGGTTTGCACTGCTACAAGGATTCAAGGAGTCAAAGTGTGAAATTTGACTTCTGTTGTTTATTAGGCTTTGAGAGTTGTTTGGATTGTTTAAAGCGGTCATTCTAAACTTTTTGGAATCCTCTTAAAGGTAGGTTGATATGTTGGTTGAGTTGAGCCTCCCAGGTCTACATCAATTAGTTAATTACCACGGTATACGACCTTAATTTATAATTAATGTATATTGAAGACTAATAATTAAGTACAATATACAAAAAAACCAAATGTAAAATGTATTATAATTACCTCTCACTTTCCTCAATCTACCTTTCCCTATCAAGTACTCCCCTTTGAATTTTTTAATGGAGTTGGGATCCCAAATGCGATCTACATGGATCTTTGCTACAAACTTAGGAAGATATTTAGTAATGTACACCATGGTCTTGTATACCATATATCCCTCCACCATAGAACCCTCAGGATGTGATCTTTGTCTAACCAAAGCCTTCAAAAATTTCAAATTCCTCTCAACCATCCACATTGACCTTGTGTGTACAAGTCCACACAATTCAATCTCCTCAACTTGGTGTATGAGGTAGTGTTCTCGTGCATTGAAAAATGTTGAAGGTAGACACTTTTTCATTTCAAACATTAGATGAGGAATTTTTCTCTTCCAATAATTTATATCTTCTTTATGGATTTCTTTAGATGATAGCCATCTACAAGTGATTCAAGGTGCAAATATATTAACGAGATTTAACAAAATATACAATATATTACATAACAAGTAAAACAAATGGAAATTATAAGATCTATACAATGAATTGAACAAATATCGCTACTTACCTCATGTATTTTCCAAGATCATATATAACCTACATGACATTGTTGTCAAAGTTGTCTGAGAGAGATAGAGGTAGAACATACTGCAACAATTATAAAATGATCTTTTCATTATTTTTCCAAAAGTAGTAAACATAATACACTAAAAAGTACATGCAATGTACATATATATATAATATACTAGAATAATTACCTTAATGAAGGTATGCCAATCATGCATTTTCATCCCTGACCCAAATTCACCTTTCTTTGTTATGATATTGTTTATGTTCACAGCAATCCTATGGGAAATCAAACTTTTCATATGAATTCTTTTATAGCATTGCTTTGTTGCTCCGTTAATAACCAAGGAAGGGCACTTATATTAATTTAGTCTCCATTGCTATTTAATTGAATGACATTTTTCATTGCATGATTGGCTTCCTAAATGTCACTACAAATTTTGACAATTTTTTCTTTGTCATGCCTTCCATCCAATATTTTCCATAACATTTCTGTTATATTCTTTCTGATATGCATTGTATCAAACAAATGCACAATTTGTAGCTGCTAATAGTAGGGAAACCTACTAAATTTTCTAGGATAACTTTTCATTCCCTGTCGAAGCTGACCATTAATGCCTTGACGACCTTCATGAAGCATATAAGTTAAACAAATTAACAACGACAATCATTGTCAATTACAACATGAGTAAACAAAATACAATATAAAAATATAAATTCCAAACATATCATATATGATAGATAAACAATTTGATCCGATGTATAACCTTGACGATTAATTCTATTATATTCCGACTTCCATAGGTGAGATGTCATTCTTCTTGGTTTTGATGTAGTCTCTTCTTTCCCATTGAAAAGATGTTTTTTAGTAGCTCAATACTTATTATTTATGTGGAGGAAGTGCCTATACTCATCAAACACCTGCTTTCCTAAACTTGTTGAATGACGAGATTTCATCTTTGGACCACAAATTGAACATGCAAATTTTCCTTTTGTTTGAAGACCTGCAAGATCATATATAATTGGATTAAATATGTCAATTTTTATAATTATATATAATGAATAGATTATTTAAAAAACATGCATGATATCTACTTCATAAAATTAAATATCGTTTAAGTGCAGTCGAACGTTATAACATACCACAAAAATGTGTTAACCCTGGGGCATCATGAATTGTCCATACAAGCATTGCATGGAATTGAAATTGTCTTTGTCCTATTGGTCTAGAGACGTCATACATAGTGATGCCATTCCATAACTTTAGTAACTCATCGATAAGAGGCTCGATATATAAATTCATATCTTTAACTTGGTACTTACCTAGTTGAATGAACATAAACATTACATAATTATTATAACCATTTTACTGCAATATATATAAATTAATGTACATGAGTCTTAAATAAAAAAATAGAAGTCATTATGCAACCAATAAGACAAATGAGATGCTACTACATTAAAGAAAATTGATGTAAACAAATACCTGGAACAATCATTTCCAACATTATGTGCTCCATCTTAATTGACATCCATGGAGGAATGTTATTGTTGATAACAAAAATATGCCACACCGAGTAAATAGATCTCATCTCTCCAAATGGATTGACACTATCCAGTGCCAATGAAAGCTTGAGATTACAAGGTTCTTCGTTAAACTGTGGCCATTTTTCCTCCATGTCCCTAAATGCAGAACCATCTGCAAGCATTCAAAGAATGTCATCTCCACTTCTATTTCATGCATGGTAATCCATAAATTGCACTAATATTTCGCACCTAAATAATTGTTGCATACGTGGAATAATGGGAATATAACGAAGAACCTTGTGAGGCACCTTTTTTGTTAGTTGATCTATTCGATATCTATTGATATGACATTCCAGGCATTCTGTTGCAAATTCATGTTGTTTATGATATATAATATGATCATTGGGACATGCATTTATTGCTTGATACTCCATTCTAATATCTTTCATAATGGAAGATAAATCTCAATATGAGCGAGGTAAAATATTAGATGGTGGTAACAAAAATTCACTTATCAATCTATAACAAACAAAAAAAATTGTTAATATAAAGAATATTGATGGTACATATTTCATCCTTTATTTACTAGTGATGAACTAACAATAATTAAAATAGATGAAAAAATATGACATATATGACATACCCTAACATCCATGAGATTGCTATGTTGGATAAACCATTTATAACCTTCAAGTTCACCAACAACAATACAACAGAGAGAAGAGTTGTTTCAGAGCCTTCATAAAGGGGCTCATGTGCCTTCTCAAGTACAGGTAAATCATGAACATCATCAAAGTCATCTCGATCATCATGATCAACTGCATCACTAAATGTGTCATGGATCAATGTATTTGTACCCATCATCTTCAACTATGTTTTTGGCGATGATCATCTTCTTCCATAGGATAATTAACTTCTATCTCCAACACTCTCCTTTGCTTGAAAACCACATCTTTTGGGTATAATCATCTTGTGCCCTAGGGCACCTCACATTTATAATAATGATCGACACAAATAAACCATGATTTTTTTTTATATATAAAAATGTTAAAATGATATAAACATTTACAAATTCAATCAATATAAAGACATGGTAATGAACAACTTACCAATGGATGATAATCATACCCCCCTTCAATGTGACCATGCTGCCTACAATGTTTCTCAGTTGTTGTGATTAAAAGTCTTCTTGTCTTTAAGCCCTTGCAATTATTGCAAGGACAATAACATTTCTCATCACCCTTTCTTTTCAATCTAGCCCACAATCTATAAAGTGTCTCTTCATTTTGTTTTGGACTAATATTATCCGACATGATTTTTCTTTACCAAGCTTGAATATTTAGATCTTCAAAAAATATCAAACTCACACTCAAATAATTTTTCTTCATAGACAGGTAACAAAATCTAATAATTCTGATATTTTGCACCAAAAAATCGCATGCAACCACCCCGCAAGAGGTAAGATAGTATGAAGTTAATGAACCTAAAAGAAAATTTAAAATTTAATTCCAAAACTTATTAAATTTAATTTTTAATATGATTTCCAACCAAGCGACTTTAAAACGTAGTCATTGAACTTGCACAACAAAAACTGAAATGAAATTTAAAATGCACGAAGCCTAAAATGAAATCCCATGAGATGTTGCTTTAAAATATGATTTTCAAACCTGGAAGTACAAATCTGACTTCACCAATGAATTTTGGAAAAATACAATGACTACCCTCAACCTGGTGATATCTTCTTGATTTTTTAATTTTTTTCCCAAGAAAATTGTCCTTAGTTCTCCACAAACTATCGCAAGTATAGCAAATTCACAAGTATAGCAAAACATTGTCACAATAATTAGGCGAACTCACTTTTATTTATGTCAACCACAATTTGATTTTTTCTGATTTTGCATGTTCGTCAAAATTTCAACGAACCTGGTTTTTCATCAAAAATTCGATAAAAAACCTAGGTTCATCAAAATTTTGATGAACGTAGGGGATAAAATTTAAAAAACTTGAAAATTACACATCAGATATCACAAGTACTCAACAATATATCAAATTATACATCTTTCGTCAAAAAAATTCGTCTGATTATGTAGTCAAATGAGTTAGTGATAGTTGCGCTATTGGGTGGAGATGGATCATTTGTAAATCTGATTCTCAGGTGGTGGTGACTTTGCTAAAGAGGTAGGGTATGTGCAGGATTATCATGGAAAAAATAGGCCCTTAAGTGGCAAAAAATTTAGAAAAATTAGAGTTAGGCAACTTGACGTAAAAATTTGAATAAGTTATCTATATTATTTCAAAAATATGTAAGAATAGAATCTGTAGTAAATTGAATGTAGTTTCTACACTACTAGGTTTATTTTATAAAAAAAAATGTATTTGGTGAAAATTTGAAATTTCAATGTAGTAGTACTTAAATTTCAGGGAAAAAATAAGAAGTAGGTGTCTGTCTGACCACCCTAACCACAATAAAATGATAATATTTTGCACATTTTAGGATATAAGTAGAGCACTCATGTCCATCGTGATGCATACTTTTTGTAATTTTTTTCCAAGTAAATAATTAATTATAAAATTTTTATTACAACTTTTAAAAAATATAAAAACTCGTATGTCTAACCACCTTAACTTGGTCAAAACTTCATGAAATTAAAATTTTCCTTTTTAATCCTATAGTATGCGAAGCATAGAATGTGACATATGTTTTGGATTCAAAAAATGTGATACCATTTGAAAGCTATAGGTGTTTTTGAATCAACCTATCAATCAAGACTTTAGTTGTATTTCAAATAAAAAAATGAATAATAATTATTTATCATTTAATTCAAAGTAAAGCATCATTTATATTGGTGGAAAGTCGAGAATCTCCTTTAAAAACCCTTTTTGTTTCGTCAATTTTGGGTAAAAAAAAGTTTGTCAGCCAAATACCCTACACATACCCATCATATCGTCACTTTTTGGCACATCATGATCCTACACTTACCTAGTAGTAGTTAGAGGATGTCAGTTGGCCTTTGGCTGTAATTATAAAACAAATTCTTAATCTGTGTGCTTCTTTTGAATTTGTTACTTTCTGTCGCATTCCTAGAGAATGGAATGGGGTTGTGGATTGTTTGGCCAAATGAGCTTATGATCATTTGCAAAATTGGAACATTGTGGAAAAGGGTCAATTACCCCTGGATTTGTCACATCACAAACATTAAACCACTTAGTGGAGATAGATAGGGGTGTGTAATGCCCTTTCTTTGTACTGCTTTATTTTAGTTTGAATAATTTTTTACCCCTCTTTTAATTTAAGCATAGAGTTTCAAATATTTTGGGGAGGTTAGAGGATTCATACTTAGCTTATTCAAACCTTATGTATGCCCATATAAAAATTGCATAGGATCAAGAGAAGCTTGGGTAGATAATAAATGGGTCGGTACCCAATAGCCATAGTCTAGAGGGTATATGTAAGAGTGCAAGATTTGAAGATGACATGCTAGTTAAAATTATTCCTACTTGGAATATAGCCAAGTTGGTACTAAAAAATGCAAGCATATATGAAAAAACCAATACAACAAATAGAGATTAAGTTCAAATCTTTTGAATGTATAGAAATGAAAGTCATTCGTAGAATCTTCATTGGGAATGGAGAGATTAACTATTTAGATTGATGGAAGATAGGCTTCGACACAATGGTTCCAACCCTTGCAAATTTCATTTGTGTTGATGATGATGTGGTTAGAGATTTGTTAAATAGCACTATAGACAAGTTGGTTTCCTCAGAGCTGGATTTAGATACTTTTTGCAAAAAGACTAAAAAACTCTTGGATGCAAATTATCTTGAGTATAATTATAATGTTGATAAAATACTTTCATTCCAATGGCCCTGAAGAATAATTTATGTGGGATGGCATGAAAAATATAATAAATTTTAATGTATACAATTCTTGTCATGTCATTAAGTCTCTAATGC
>VDFB02287465.1:0-43228 GCA_007258455.2 Sequoia sempervirens
AAAAAATGTGATGCCATTTAGAAAGCTATAGGTGTTTTTGAATCAACCTATCAATCAAGACTTTAGTTGTAATTCAAATAAAAAAATGAATAATAATTATTTATCATTTAATTCAAAGTAAAGCATCATTTATATTGGTGGAAAGCTGAGAATCTCCTTTAAAAACCTTTTTTGTTTCATCAATTTTGGGTAAAAAAAAGTTTGTCAGCCACATACCCTACACATACCCATCATATCGTCACTTTTTGGCACATCATGATCCTGCACTTACCTAGTAGTAGTTAGAGGATGTCAGTTGGCCTTTGGCTGTAATTATAAAACAAATTCTTAATCTGTGTGCTTCTTTTGAATTTGTTACTTTCTGTCGCATTCCTAGAGAATGGAATGGGGTTGCGGATTGTTTGGCCAAATGAGCAAATGATCATTTGCAAAATTGGAACATTGTGGAAAAGGGTCAATTACCCCCGGATTTGTCACATCACAAACATTGAACCACTTAGTGGAGATAGATAGGGGTGTGTAATGCCCTTTCTTTGTACTGCTTTATTTTAGTTTGAATAATTTTTTACCCCTCTTTTAATTTAAGCATAGAGTTTCAAATATTTTGGGGAGGTTAGAGGATTCATACTTAGCTTATTCAAACCTTATGTATGCCCATATAAAAATTGCATAGGATCAAGAGAAGCTTGGGTAGATAATAAATGGGTCGGTACCCAATATCCATAGTCTAGAGGGTATATGTAAGAGTGCAAGATTTGAAGATGACATGCTAGTTAAAATTATTCCTACTTGGAATATAGCCAAGTTGGTACTAAAAAATGCAAGCATATATGAAAAAACCAATACAGCAAATAGAGATTAAGTTCAAATCTTTTGAATGTATAGAAAAGAAAGTCATTCATAGAATCTTCATTGGGAATGGAGAGATTAACTATTTAGATTGATGGAAGATAGGCTTCGACACAATGGTTCCAACCCTTGCAACTTTCATTTGTGTTGATGATGATGTGGTTAGAGATTTTTTAAATAGCACTATAGACAAGTTGGTTTCCTCAGAGTTGGATTTAGATACTTTTTGCAAAAAGACTAAAAAACTCTTGGATGCAAATTATCTTGAGTATAATTATAATGTTGATAAAATACTTTCATTCCAATGGCCCTGAAGAATAATTTATGTGGGATGGCATGAAAAATATAATAAATTTTAATGTATACAATTCTTGTCATGTCATTAAGTCTCTAATGTAGTATATAGTTTAGATAATGACATGGTATTCTGAAAATCAGTTGTCCCTTAAACAATATTTCCATTTTGGCTCTATTTCTTTTGTGTTGTAGTCACCATCATCTCTAATGGTTTCCTATAATGTATTTTTGCAGCATGGGGTATATAATACAACATAGTGATCATGTTCCTTCTCCATTTCACTTCATCATTACAAAGTCAAAAATATCTTCTTCGATGACGTCTACAACTATTTTTGTCCTGTAGTGTTTCATTCTCTTTTCTTCTATAAAGAACTTAGTACTAGTTATTTTTATGATCCTTTGGACAAGATTGTCAAATGAAAATATGAAATTTTTCCATGGCTTAAAGCTTGTTGCTCCCTTATTTCTATATAAGGAAATTCCAAGCCATTTTGTAAGAATCTTGGATTTTTGTAAGTGGAGAAAGTTTATCTTAGGTTTGTATATGGTCTAGTCAATGTCTTTCAAGAAAATTGTAGATGTAATTTTCATTTTTGTACATCAATGCAAATTTAAATTATATGAACACATTGTGATACTTTCACAATCAATTTTCTCCAAATGTATATGGTATTACTCTTATGAATAAATTTATTAAGGATCATGTTATGTTCACTGTTGTCATTTCTATAATTGAATGTTTCTCATCTAGCTTCTATTCAAGTAATAGATGAAATTCAAGGAAAATTTTAAAGCCCCCAGGTGGTGTAAATCACTCTGGCTGAAGTGCATGGAAATCACTTGGTGAGGAAATGCAATTTTTTTAAAACCATTAAATTTTTTCCATTGGTGATTAAAATCTATTTTCAAACAAATAAAATATTTCGATTGGCGAATTAAACCTATTTTCAAACCATAAAAAATAATTTTATTGGCGACTTTTTCAAACTAAAAAATAAAATTCATTGGCGAATTAAACCTATTTTCAAATGATTAAGAAAAAAACATTGGTGAATTCAACATAATATCAAACTATTAAAAAAAATGCATGAAAATATAGATTATTTGCCTCATTGTTTTCATCAACCATCCAAAAATCACCTAAAGCTATACCATTTTTTTCAAAAAAGCATCTTAACATGCTTCATAACATAAAAAGTAACCCTGACCAACTAAAACCAATTCCACAACTATCTATATCTACGTTACATATTTCAACAAGCCAAAAATTTAGTACTAGTCTTGTGTTAATTCTGTAAAAACCCTACAAAAAACTAAAAATTCAGCAAAAACTGTGTTAATTCATCTTCCGCTTCCTCACATTTTGTCCTTTTTCTTTCATACAATTTTCCTCTACTTTTGCTTGTGCTTCCACCTTCATTAGCTCTATAAAGAGCTTCAATGCTTCCCAGCCTAACCTTGCTTCTTCCCTGCATTGATTTTTAATCTCATCCTCTGACCAACACATGAAAGGGATGCATCCTTCTGCCCCTTCCAGTTCCACCTTTTCAAAGCCTTCTTGGATGTCAAAACCTTCACCTGGAACTACCCATTCAAGTATTGATTCTAATCCTTCTAAGAAATCTCTATGCACAATCATCTCCATCACTTCTCTCACTGTGCTTGTCAATTCCACCAAGTCCAAACCCCATGCTATAATCAAGGAGTATACATCCATGTTAGTCCTGTATCTATGCCTCAGATTGATTTCCCCAAAATCATCTGCACACTTTGTACCAACCTCCCATTAGTGAATAAAAACACACCCATTAATCTTTTGTCAAAAGCTTCACCATAAAATGGGTTTAATTGCCTCCTCGAACATAGAGTGAAGTTGGTCTCCATTTGAAAACTGCTACAGCTACATCACCACCACCACCACTCTTTCAAAATTTCTGTGTGCCCTCTTCTCCATGCCAAACTCTATTATTAACTTCACTAATCGAGGGCCGAGAAGTAATAAATTTCCAAACTTTGCACATACCAATCTTAATTACCCAACGATCCTGTAGTCATGTCCACTTGCTAAAATCTGCCTGTGATCTTAACTTCATAAATGCACCATCCTTGCCACCTTTCCTATATTAATTCACCAAATTTGGGGTTTTGTTGCTTTTCTTAACCTTATTTTCAACCTTTCCTATCTTAATTCACCAAAGTCAGGGTTTTGGTGCTTTTCCTAACTTTAGTTGCAAGTCTTTCTTGGTCATATTTGTAGTTTGTAGTTGGTGGGTCGGAGGTTTCAAAAACTTTGAAACTTCAGACTTTGGTTCTAAGGTTCCAAATTTTAGTGACCATACAATATTATGGAACATGACCATTCGATGAATTTTTGATGGATGGTTGTAGTTTCATTCCAAAAGTATATCTCTCAAGCACTAGATTTGTAAATTGAAACCTTCAGAATTGCACTAGAACT
The DNA here is from genome assembly GCA_007258455.2 of Sequoia sempervirens. NCBI lineage: Eukaryota > Viridiplantae > Streptophyta > Pinopsida > Cupressales > Cupressaceae > Sequoia > Sequoia sempervirens. The sequence goes on from VDFB02287465.1 coordinate 3,608, forward strand.
GTTAAATATTTTACTGTTTAAATATTGGTGCTCTTGTTTACCATTTAAGATTGCCTAAGTTAGACCAAAATGTTTTATGATAAAGCCTTAAATCTTAACTCTTTAATCTTGAGGGCCGAGTCTTGTCAACCTAGCGATGTCCCCATTTGAAATTATGCATGTGCATAAAGTTTGTTTTAAAAGAGGGACCGTTCAATGAATTTTTGATGGACGGCTATAGATGTATTCTAAAAGTAAATCCTTGAAGCACTAGACTTTTGAACTGAAACCTCTAGAATAACACTAGAACTGTTAGATTTTCAGAAATCAATGGTTGATATTTTATTAATTATTGGTTTCAGAAATCAACATATAGTTCTGATCATAAGTGAATAAAATTTATTGTGACTTATTAGTACATTGATAATGATTAAGGTAAAATGAGACATTTAATTCTCTCTTTTCAATGTGTCAAAGTACTCTACGTTTCATTTATTCTATTGAAATTCTCAATTTGGTTGTGGTACTGGGCAGTGGCACAGATTAATGCCATATGAATAGCTAGAGTGATTGATTGGATAGCTTTATATTGAAAAATACATGATGTATTGTAGAATCATAGATGATGATGTCATTAATCCAATGATTTTGACAATCAACAACTTACGTGGCACTGTCAAATTTGACAATTGACAGCTTGTCAATGTGAGGTACAGTTTGCAACTTTGCATGTAGCTAGCTTGAGGTAACGATAAAGTTGAATTTTTGGTTTGTGCAAATCGCAATTATTACTAGTCAATAGTAACTATACACAACCTCACATGTGACATGTGTGAGGTGTACAAGGGACCAAGCTGGTAGTAGCACTTTTGGTAGCAGTTTTGGCCCATAAATAAGGATAGTGAGCACAACTAAAATCATTCATTTAATTGTCATAAGGGTTTTAATTTTGTAGGGTTAATAACTTAATAAGGATTCAAGAAGAAGATGATGCGGTATTATTGGGGATGCTCTAAATTCTCCTGCCTCCAGTTATGTAGTTACGGAGTAGAAGACCAATTTCCTTCAAGTTTAGAATGGGTGGAATTGGAAAGAAGTTGATTTGGTTTACCTGACTTCTCAGAAAGGTTTTGAACCAGGATGAGGAGCTTTGATGGAGATAAGTGCTATCCTAGTGCATGGAAGCTGCAAGTTGAAGATGGGAGCAGTTTTACTACCCCTCATTGTCTGCATGCTTTCCAAGGCAATTCCCATGCATTTAATTTTATTGCTCATCTTTTGCATGGGAGCAATTTTACAATCCCTCATCTTCTGCATCAGTCTGGTTATGATAGGGGCTAAGTAAATTTTGTATCTTCATGGCTCCCATTTCCCTAGTCTCATTCGGTTGCCTTTCCCTGTGCATTTATTTTCAGAGCCCATGGTTGACCTGACAAGTCCCATGAGTTTATTTTGAGAGCTCATGGTTGACCTGGAAAGTTCCATTTATTTTCTGAGATACATGTATCACATTTATGTTTTTAAATTTTCACCAGCGGTCCAGCAAAAGCTTGGCGCTTGTGCTTACATTTGTATTTGTACTATGTAATAATGTGACATTGTAATTCATTTTATTAAGTCCTTTGCAAGTTAAGTTCTATTAATGGTTGTGCAATGTGCTATTAATGTGACATTGTAATTCATTTTATTAAGGCCTTTGAAATGTTAAGTTTGCGGCCCCTTGGCCTTGATGTCAATCCTAGTGCATTAAACTTTAAAAAAAAATTAAAACACATGCTTTAAAATAAATCTAAAGTAGATTTAAAACACATGTTTAATGTTTATTATTTATATCATAAATTACTCAACCGTTCGATGAACATTTGATGTATGGTTGTATTTGCATTCCAGAATGAAATGCATAGAACACTATGCTTGCAAACTTAAACCTCCAGAATCACCCTATAACTGTTAGATTAACAGAGATCAACAGTTTAGAATTTGTTGTCAATACAAGAGTAAATAATTGTTTATAATGACTTTTTTAAAATGCTCTCGGCCATGTAAATTGTACTACCTAATTATGTACTATGTAGTCCGTAGGTAATGAGTAGACATTTCAGTGTCATTCAGTATGCTCAATGTAGTGCACCACCCTATTTTGGGTTCCACAGTTCCACTTCCAACAAAGCCATTCTAGTAACCCAGTTTCAAGCTTCAACGTTGTTTCAACTTCAAGAATCAAAATTCAAAATTTGGGTAAGTTAAATAATTCCTATGGCTATGTTTCATCACTTTACATTTCTTAAAATCTTATTTTGTCAAACTTTGAAGTTTAGGTTTAGGGTTAAGAGGCTTAAAAATTAAGAAAAATTAAGGACTAATAGGTAATTCACAAATTTCATATTGTTGATTGTATCAACATTTCTACCACCAATACCACTAGAGCAATGTTAGATAAAAAAATACATTATGCAAAATTGCTTAAAACCCCAGGTTTCACTGATGAATACCATGATATTTATGATCCTGAAACCTATGGTAGGCATACCTCAGAACTTAGATTTTCATCTAAGAATAAAGCTGCAAAGAAAATGCAATTGCAGGTTAATAGTATCAGTGCACTGTGGGTAACTGGATTAGGGCGCATGAAGTTACATGAGGTTTTCCCTTGCCCAAAATTTATCATGGTTTGTGCCCTAAATTATGATGATAAAAAAAGAGCAATTTTTAATAAAGATAGCAAAGAAGAATTGTTATCCATTAATGCAGAAGAACTTGGAAAAGTGTTGGGCTTGGGGTTTACAACCGAATAATTTGGAAATGGCCACATTGACCTAGAAAAGCTTGCTAGTGATTATGAAGCAGTGGATGAAATGGAGAAAAATTATTTCGTAAATAGATTAGTTTAGGATAGAAAAAAATTGAAAGGTGATCATAAGCCTCCTTATGATTTGGATATTTTTAAACGATGGGTTCGGGATACTATTTCCATGCTAGCATTTTTCCTCGGACTGGATAGCAATTTGGAAGTGGGTGCATGCCTCCTTGAAATGGTGTATAATATACATTATGGTGTTCCACATGCCAAATATAATTTTATTGAGCACATTGTAGAATCCATGCATAAATAATTGTTAATGATTAAAGGAGGTTCCACCAAGACATTTAGGTTCATAACCTACTTGTGCTATCTTTTTCTATTCAAATTCAGAGGAATGTTTGAGACCAACAAGCTTCAGATTCAACCCTATGGTAATAGTAATCTTGAACAAAAGAAAATGGCTCCAGTATATGAATGGACCACTATTATAAGGTTGCATGATTCTCAAAGGAACTACAATCATTTTGTAGACTAATTTTTGGCTCCATTGCATCAAGCAATTACAAATACTCCAATTCCTAGATTTCCTATGTCATGTAGAAATTGCATTCAACTAGGAAAAGAAATACAATTGGCTGATTGGTACTTAATGGAAGAATATATTGTGCTAAGATTTTATGTATCAGAAGTACAGCCGTACAAACTTCTAATACATGTGACAGAAAGGGTTTTTGCTTTGGAATATGTAAGGAAAATGAAAAGTACTAATGAAAGACGCTTTAGTGGTCAGGGGAAGAAGACTGTATTTCCTTCTTTACCTTTTTCATGTGGAGGGATGACATTCGAGAGAAAATCATTTAGTGTGGCACATGATCTTCTGAATTTTTTTGATTTTGATGCTATTTGCCACTGGTAGTATGATCCATGTGACACCATTAAATAAATGATTGTGCTTAATAAGAATGATGGAAGTATAATCCAACATCAAAGTAAACTCTTGCTAGAAAACTTGAGAAACAAGGATTCTTGGGATGAGGTCAAAGTAGCAATGGAGAAAAGTGCTACTGAGAATGGTATTTCTTTTGAACAATTGTTAGCAGAAATTATGGCATTGCATCAAAAGAGAATTAGGAGGTACAAATTTTTTTATGAAAAAATTCATAAACCATCTAGTAGAGTAAAAATGCTAGATTCTCTAGAGAAGGAAGTTACAAGAAAAAAATTGGTCGTGATAAAAAAATTACTGCCTTTTGGTCTATGAGGAAGGACCTAGGTGATCCAAGAGCTCTTGCAAAGTATGGAGATAATGAAGAAGATCCCGAGTTTAGCAAATTATGGACTATAGAGCATCTGAATGAACAAGAAGATGAAGAAAGTGATGATGATAGGAAAGAAGAAAGCCATGTCAATTTTAAACTTGGTTTAAGTGAGGCCACAAAAGAAGAATTTACTATAGGAGCAGCCATAGCTGAAAAAATGGGTTATGAAGGTGGTGGTTTGGGGTCCCAAGGATAAGGAATTCCTACTGTAATAGATGTACAACATAGAAAACTAGTTGATATATCTAGCCTTGGTGCTGATAAAGTAGACCAAGGGCAAACAAGTAGAGCTGAAACAATTCAATTTGTTAGAGTTTCAAATCCTCATCCTCATGGTCAGACACAATCACAACTAGGACATGCCCATGGTGGAGGGCTTAGTACAACTGGCACTGGAGCTCTAAGAGGAGGTAAGGAAATCAAATTCTTGTTTAAGAGTTGTAACATGGCGTTATGAAGGGTATCAAGTAGAGGGGTGAACTATCTATTTCTATCCCCAAAGGTATATGGATTTTTTGTCTTTAGATTAGCCACTTGGGTGTCAATATGCTGATTTGGTTAAGGGGGATTAAGTTTTAGAAATCCCTTATTTTGTTTCTCGAAAGGTTGATAGTTGGTTTGAGTTGTGGATTTGGAACTTTTAGGACGATTAGAGGGAGTTTTCACCTCATAACTACTAACTGAAGTTTCGTAACCATGAAGGGGTATACACAAATTTGTAAAGGATGAAAATTTCAACATCTCAAGTTTGGATTGGATTTTGTTTTGTAAATTGGAAATAAACATTCTTTGAGGGTCAACATCAAGAATCTTAATGATCATTTGTGAGTAAAGAATTTGGTATCGTGCTATGAAAACAATGACCTTTTCATCATCCTTTTATTTACATGTTATTAAATTAGGTAGGGCCATCTTAGGAACCATGTGAATTAGGATGTGTTTGTAAAAGGCATCAATAAGTTCATTGAATGAACATATTGAGTTATTCAGTAAAGAGAAAAACCAATCTAAAGTGGTATCTTTCAAGGATATAGGGAAGATTTTGGCCAAGAGTTGATCGTCAAAAATGAAGTCACTATATAAGTCTATGCAAGCAGAAACATGGTTGAAAATATCTCCTTTCCCACCATATTTCTCAAACCTAGAAACCTTTATGCCTTGTTGGATGTGTGTTCTCAATATATCCAAGGATTTAATGGATTGGTTTTAATGTATTGTGAAGGTTGACCATTGTTTTTTTTTGTTTAGTGTGGCGATTTGTTGTTGGAGGGATGAGAAATTTTGCAAAAGTGTGTTAAGGGTTGGATCATTGTTGGCATTGTGAGATGGAGGTGAATAAGGTGGAGTTATGTATGTATACAGAGGGAAAGTGTATTGTAGGTTTGTGAGGGGAGATGGATGAGAAGATATGAGATTTGAATGCACAAAGCTAAGGGTATTCCCAATGGAATTTACTAAGTATTGGAATTCCTAGTAGGTTGGATGGTTGTAGTAACATGAGGATTGGTATATGTAGGAATAGAGGTAAGGGTTGTGGAAGGATAAATTGAATTTCCACCTTGACTTTGAGTATACCCAAAATTTTGAGAACAACTAGTCAATGTAGGAGCATGTTTATCAAAATATGAGCTAGAATTTGCACAATCTCTATTCCATGTTCATTTTCAAGCATTTTCCTCACATTTTCTAAAGCAGGAATGACACTACTAGCAATGTTTTCAGAATTAGCAGCCATTATTTTGATATCATGCACATTATTTGTGGGTAGGGAAGTCATTGGAAATGTGGTATGAAAGCTATGATCTAGATAGAGGGTTGAATAGTGTCAATACTATGAGTGAAAGAGTTAGAAAACCCAAGATCCATCGTGAATGGTGTATCGCAGGATGACATGAGTCTCGAACTATGTCTCACGATAGTATTGGAAATAGGAAACCAAGTTGTGAGGCTCATACAAGTTTCAAAAAGCCAAGGTGGAACCGAAATGGATAATAGAAAAATGAAATCAAAGAACCTAGAATGTAAATTGCTATGCAAATATGTAAAGAAAATTTCAAATTCTTAAACAAGATAATTTTTTGATTATGCTATGTAATAACCTAAAAATGATGTCGTAAATGCAATTTTGAATTGACACAATTCACTGAATTTATCAAATGAAGCTAAATATGAATAATTTGAGATAACAAATTTTTTGCAAACTAAAACAACTAATTGAAAACATCAAAACAAAATACAGAAATAGAAATTTTGATGCCCAAAAATGTAGGACAAATGAATTTACAAGTTTTTGAGTTGATTCCTATGGTTTTCAGATTCTCGATTGAGATAGGTGGTTATAGTTTGAATTTTCTATAAAATTAAGTCTAAATGAAAATGCTAAATAATGCTAAATGACAAATTAGGAGACCTAATTTGATATACAATTTTGATTCAATTTTGTTTTTATGTTTTGATGATTGAATGTTATGTAAATGCTTTGGAAAATGACTATTTTTTTTATATTTTCTAGAGTTTAAAGAATGCAAAAATACAATCCTAAAACCCTAAATGAGATGCAAACTAATGCCAGTAAAGAAACCCTAAATGAGATTTAATTCAATGTAATGAAATGCAAATGAATGCAAAATAATGGGTGAAAAATATAGATAGGTTCACCAAAATGGATTGATGAACCAATTAGGGACCTATTTCTCATTATTTCATTACGAAATGATATCCACACAAAGAATTGACTTACAACCCTTAGGTAATCAACTCAAGGTGTGAATCTATGGATTTCCTTATGATTGAAGGATACGGGTCAGGTTCACCAAGAGCTTTTGGAATCTAAAAAATAAAAATAGTAAAATAACACAATTATTCCAAGTAAAACTTAAAACACCAACATTAAACTCAAAATAAGTAGAGCCAAAAGTGAAATTGAAGATTTTAGAATGGAGGAACTATGCTTACTAGTCACCAAAAGTGAGTTTGTGAAGGCTGACATGGACTCATTCACCCAATGGTGAATGGGTCTACTATCATAGTTTTTATGCAATGTTCGAGAGCCATTGTTATACATATGAATCTTTCAATTTATCCAAGTGGCAGTGTCAAAATGTCAAAATAATTTTTGTAGATGAGTTTCTATGAGATGAAAACATTTGCAACTTTGTCAACTTTTTCAAAATTTCTCTTCAAGAGATCTTCAAGCTTTCTACCACCTAGATTCACAAACACAAGATAAGAGGGAAAAGTTGTTTTTTCCTGGTGAATGGGGGTTTTCCTTGGTTAAACCCCATTTTGGTAATTAAACCTTAAAATGAATAAAAGCATGAAAGAGGGAATGAAGAATGAACAAAGCTATGTTACCACTCAACAAAACTTAGATAAGTCCTTGAATGAAGGTCTGCAACTTGAATGAAATGGCTTCAATGGATGTAGATCTTGACACTTTGAATCTTTCTTAAAATAATACTTTGAATGCTTGATTTGATCATGAAACCTATATCACAATTTTAGCTCCAAAAATATTTATGATGAAAGAAGACTTTGACATGATGATTGGATCTTGAATGCTGCAATAAAACTATAATATATTAGCTCTTGAATTCCTTTCATTTCTATTGAAATTCTTGAATATTGCTCATAAAATTTATTAGGTAAAACATAGTGAAATAACCTTATATGTATAGGTATGTCTCCTTAATTTCTTGAAATTTAAATATCACAAGATGACATTGAATTATATATTTGAAATCATTAAAATATTGTAAAAAACATAATTTAAATTTAGGTCCTAAAGTCAAGGGAGGAACTATTCACCCATGGGAAAATGGGTCCCAAGTACCTAAACGTACGACACACATTGCTTGATGTAAAGTGTTATGTTTAGGCATTAATGGATGTTGGGTTTGCTCTTTAGAAAATGTAATTAATAGGATTGGAAAATGAACTAAAGGGTCAATTAAGGAATAATTAAGCTCAATTAATTAAGGGAGCCCTAAATAAGTGAGAAAGTGTAAATAAATACATTTTACAACACTAGATTAAGGCAGAATTAAGTTCAATTTAACTAGAAGGGTTCAAACAAGTGAGAAAATGTAAAGGGATACATTTTTTCGTCATTATAGATATATTGGATTTTATCACTTTATGTAGTGATTTCATTTTTTAAGATTCACCCCTAGTTAAGCCCTTTCCTTAATCATTGAAAAACATGGCCTTGGATTGATTTTTTTTGTTACCTAATAATTCAATTACTTCCTCTGCACAATTTGTTAATGAATTCCTTCAACATTTTCAAGAAAACATTCAACCTCAACTTACTGTAACCAATTTGGACCATTATAAACAAGGAGCTAAGGAAAAATGACTAATTTATAGGATGACACTAAGATCATTATTCAAAAATTATATATTCTCTCCCTAATTCTAATATACAAAGATTCTTGTTTGGGAACTTGCAACCTAACACTCAAGATAATATCTTGTTAATAAAATATCCATCATTAACACATTTGTGTGTGACTATCTATGATTACCAAATTTTGGTTAGCCAATATTGAAGAACACCTTCACTAGCTCCTAATAATAAATTTAAAGAAAGTCCTCAACCTAACTATCAATCATTTAAAAAGAAAAATTTAAAAATCATCAAAATAAACACTCCTCAATACTCCAATGAAATTCAAACACAAGTTGTTGCTACATATACAACACTGTAGCAATTTAGGCCAAGGATAGACAATTTTCAAAATTGTCCAATTCTCTCTAGGCTATTATGTTACAAATACTTAATAAGAACATGATCCAACTTCCTACCATTCATCCATTTGATACCACTAAACAAATCCCTTTTAATTTTAATAGAAGGCCTTTTGTCAATATCACTGTGCACTTGTACATGATATGGAAATATATATATTTATTAAGAACTATGTGCAAAACCTCATCAATTATAATGCCATTCAATTGGCTAGTGTGAATGATGAAGAATATAAATGACTAGCACCATCTAATAAAAACTCACAAATATTTACCAATCTATTAGCAATTCATTTGACCAATCTTGTTGAAGAAGATATTTATAATATTTATATCTAATATTATCAACATGGTTGATGCTCATCCTCACAAAGTTAAACCAAATCTCTTACCTAATATAATTTTTATAGATATTGATGCTTCTATACATGCGCCCAATGGTCCTCCTTACATCACTAATAGAATTAATGATAAACCCACAAGGGGAATACTCATTGATCTGATATGTTTAGTGAACTTGATCACTAAAGAGTTTTTGTATGTGCATTATTTAAATAAGGATAAGTATGAAAAATCAAAACTATAACTAAAATTATAGGATGCTTCTATTCACCCTATGTTTGGTTCTTTAACTGTCCTAATTCAAGTTGGACCTAAAATGTTGGATGATTTATTCACCATAATCCCAACATCAAATTAATTTTGTGTGAAGCTAGGTCACCCATGGCTCACCTCCATGAATGCACTATCCTCTATTATTTATAAATATCTTAAATTACCATTTCAAGGAGAAATACATAGTATTTTTCATAGTTTATTTAAACCTTTGGCCCTTCATGGAAAGTTTTCAGTTCATTACTTTTGGCTTCAACTATCCCAACTCGATCAACATGGTGAAGATTATCTTTTTTATCATATAAAAATTTGAAATCTAAGATTATAGCCCAATTATCCCTTACCAATATTTTTCTTGATGCTCCTCATTCTTGAGTAGCTACAATGGTTGTTCCTCCTACTCCATAGGCAGCAAATAAACCTTTTTCCTGAACCAAGTATTCTTCCTCCACCTTGACCATCTAGCATCTATGTTGCAATTACCCCTCCACCATCCTATCAAGGACCATGAGGAAACCATTTAGTGAGGCCTTCAGGGATTAATTGTGTGCCTACAAATGAAAATAAATCCTTTGTGAAAAATTCCAAAACTGCTATGTTTTACCAACCCTCCATGGTTCCTTTAGTTCCTCCTACAAGGGAAGAAAAAGGACCAAAGTTAGAAAACATCTTAATTTCCCCTTCACAAGCTAAATCTTGTGGAAGATAAAATCAAAGTGGAAAGGAATGAAAAAAAAATGTCATGCTATGATCACTAGCTTGAAATAGATAAAAAATACAAAACACAAGGAAATAGGGTGCTCTGGACACCTTTTAGAAGATGGAACAAAGAACAAGAAAGGGATCCCTCTTCCTATTTCATGCTTAGTTCATTAATGGAAACCCTAGATATCTCTCAAATAAGTGAGTCAATTGAGGGAAGAGTCTACTAGGAGGTCTCCTTGGGTGTGATTAAAAAAAGTGATTTCACCACTAAGCAAGTGCTTAGAAAGAAAGAGATGAATGTAATATGAAAATCTAACTATGTAACCTAGGAAATGAAAGTTAAAATCAGAATGATAAACTGTGAATAAATAGAAAAGTATTGAGAAGACTACAGATTCCTAAAACAAGGTTTGCAATCCAGAATTTATGACTTTTGATGTGAACTAGGAATCATACACTCGACTAGATGATTTAGTCCTAGTTTAGGGTTTTGGGCTAAATATAGAATCTACAATTGGTAAACTAGGATCTACAAGACATAACTTAAAAGTGGTATATTGGGGCTCCTACGCCCAAGGTGGTGATTTAGTCCCAATATTAGGTTTTTCTTGAAACTCTAGTCTCCTCTAGTGATCTAGCTTCATTCCAATCTAATATACAAGTCTTAAACTTCAAATTATGGCCTATAGGTGACTTTCCATGAAGATGAAAACTTCCTGACAACTTTGACAACTTTCTTCAGTCTTGCAACTTAGTCTTCAAAGGATCTTCAAGCTCAAAACACCTAGATCTACAATCATACATGTAAAGGAGAGGAAAAATGTTGTTTTGTTAGTGGATAGGGGTTTACCTTTGTAAAACCCCGTTTTGGTAATTAAACCTTGAAATGAAATGAAATAGAATGAAGGAATGATGAATAAACAATATGCAATATTGCAACTCACTAAAACCTTGATATGAAGGTTGCAATCTTGTATGAAATGGATAACATGAATGTAGATCTTGACACTTGGTTGAATGCTATGGATATTGACTTGAATGCTTACTTGAATCATGAAAAATCTACATCACAAATGTTATCTCAAAGAACACACATGATGCATGATAACTTTGACATGATGCTTGAATCTTCTATATAGCTCCAAAATGCTTGTTAATTAGCTCTTGAATACTCTTGAATGCTCTCTTGATCATAAATTTTCTATAGGAATGATTCATAAAATTTCTTAGGTGAAATTATGTAGAATAATCTTGTAGTTATACTTGTTTATGCCAAATTTCCCAAAATTACAACACTACAAGCTGGAATCAGATCTAGGAGAATAAAATCCTACCAAGAATTGAGCTGAAAAGAGGTCCAAGAGAAAGTGACACTCATATGATAGTTGGGGAAAATGTGTGCTAGTAGCCTAAGCTTGGGACACAAATCTCAAGAAATTTTAAGTTTAATGCCATGTTTAAGACCAGGCCCTAAAACCTAGGTGGGATATGAGTACCAAATCACCAAATTTATGACACACAACCCAAAATAATTAAATTATGATTGTTCATTAGATAAGTATTAGGATTATCCTAAAAAGAAGCATTAAATAAGGCTTGTAGATGCAAAATAGGACCAAATAATGCATAAAGAAGCCCAATTTTAGTAGAGAGGGCCTAAATAAGTGTGAAAATGTAAAGGGATAAATTTTTATACACTACATTTATCCCCCACATTAGTGAAATGGGGAACTTGCTTAAAACTTACACTAAAGTAGATAAAACTCACATTAAAAGGTTTCCAAGTGAACCAATGCTAGTGAGATAGGATGACAACAATCAAGAGGGTTGTTTAAGCCCCTAGGATCAAGATCCTATGGAAAACCAATATGGGCACAAAAGAACACACGTTTTGGTGATGTAAGGAGAAACACCAAGGTACAAGCATAGATTTCCAAAGACAAAGAATAAAGAAAAGGAAAAGAAAGTGGGTGGATCAAGCCTCGACTGTTTGTCCAATATGATGTGGATCATACCTATCTTGTTTATCCAAAATTGTTTACAAGTGGGATGCAATGTCCACTATGCAAACCAAATGCACGTTCACAAGGGCTAGTGAGACCTTAGGTCATCTACTAGGTGAGCCCCTAGAGAGACACACACACATCCAACTGATATGTTCTCACACATACAAAACAAGTGGATATGGGAAATTCACACCTAAGTTCATCTCCCATATGCTAAGCATACCAAAGCTATACCTCTTGATAACTTTGATAAGGCACCACACAAAAAGAACATCTAGATTCATGAGGCAAGCAAAACTTCATATGCTTCACACACATGAACAAACAAGATGGCTCCATAGGCAAGGAAAGTGTGTTATGAAAGGTGGCCATATGACACATATTGTAAATGTGAAATAGTGTAAGGTGCATTCAAAGGATTTTTTCTTAGTTCATGTAAGGTCTTAACTTAGGGAACATTGTGCCTAATGTCTCCAAGAGAGGACCAATTGAAGAATAGGAGATTCACAACTTAAGGGGTACAGTGTGTCACATCAAGCCACTAAGAGGAATTTAATATGCTAAGAGAGATCATTCTATTGAAGGAAATCACACCCAATGTCACCACAAAGCGAAAGACACATTGCATGAAGTAAGAATACTACACAATGAAACATGAGAAATGCAAAAAGAATAATGCCAATGTATGTCCCAACTTTAAAGAAATTTCTAAACACTATGTTGTGAGAAATTACTTTAAAGTAGCAAATGATAAATGCTAACAATAAAGAGGACATGAGAGCTTAGTTGGAAAGCCCTATATGCTAAGTCATATTTTTCCAAATGAAGCTATGTGATGAAAAAGGGTTTCCCACAAAATTAAATCCCAAAAATAACATAAGGGATCCATGGATTTAGGGTTAGTATGTCTTTGCTACAATTTTATTAGAGAGCTTAGAACTATCATCATTCTCGAAATACTCATGGAATAGGAAGAATGGCATAAAGATGGAAAAAACAATAAAAATATTTTGGGTCAAAATGCAAGAGACCTAAATGTCTCGATGCCTTGCATCATCCCCAAAATGAAAACACAAGACAAAGAAAAGAAGTAAAGGAAAAAATTTTGGGTCAACATGGAAGAGACCTAAATAATCGATGCCTTGCATAATCCCTAAAAGGAAAACATAAGAAAAAGAAAAAGAAAAAAATGTTTGTCATATAGAAGAATTTAGATACAAATAGAGGAATGTCACAAAGAGAGAGATACATCAAGCAAAACAATACGGGGAGATCATATTACGTACATTCAATCACATAAAAGAAACATGAAAAAGGAAATAAATACAAGACTAATAAGGCACATGTGAGTCAACCTATTAGCAGGTCATCCACATCCCAATCTTGTTCATTTTAGATGAAAGGTGGACAACTAGCCAAAGGGACAACAAGAAGTGCAGTACTAGGGTCATCACCAAGTTCAACACACTTTCTAGGAGAATTATCATTCAAGCTCATAGAAGAGGAAAATAATGTATTCAACTCATTATGCACTTGCTCATCAATTTTAGCAATCTCATCATCATCGTCCATGCTAATCACAAGAGGAAGTTGAGTGATAATATCCAAAGAAGGGTTTATCTCTTGTTGCGGTTGCAATATAGGATCTTTTTGTTCTGGTGAAGAGGGAGACTCCTCATGTATTTCTTCACTTAAGTTTGGATGTTTGTTTTCTTTACATTATTTTCTTCATTTAAAATTTGAGAAATAACACATCTATTCCTCTGCTCTCTAGCATTTCTATTTATTTTAGTATGATTTTCAAGTTGTGTTTGTGTAGGAGTGGCTCTATCAACTATAGGTTTCTTTTCTTACCTAAGGGGAGGAATGGAAGGAACCATAGGAGGTTGTTCAACCACTTTCTCTTTATCTTTGTAAAGTTGTTTTATCTTAGGAGGCATTGTAGGAGTAAATGGTGACTCCCCAACACCCCCAAGATCAGTTGCGACCAAAACACTTCCACAAGAGAGAGAATGGAAAGAAAGCTTGCTTCACAATGCAAGATTGATTAATGGTTGAATTACTATTGCTTCCTATAAGCTTGAATACCAATGTACATGAGATGCCTTGCTTATGTAGGCAAGGTTGAAATGAAGTAGTGAACATGATGTTGACAAATGTCATGATCTTATGACATGAGACAACCAACAACCTAATCACATAGGAAATGATGCATCCTAGCTAGATAAGATAAGTTCTATAAATGCCAACTAATACTTCTAGAAAGAATCTTTTACCTAAGTAAACTTAACCATGTGAATAAGTCCCCTAATTACCTAGTGAATGAATAAGCTAGGTACAAGACAATTATTCACACCAACAGGCATAACGGAGTTGTTTTGGTTATCTCTTGGTCATTTGTAGGAGATAGGTAAAGGATCTATCTTAGGTTGGTCTTGGTTATTTGGAAGGTATTTTGGTTCAATAATAGTTTTTTCAAGGATTGGAGGCTCAATCATGGGTTGAGGCATGTTTCTAAGGTATAGTTTTACAATCATTTTTCCTTAAACTTTTGATAGGATTTGAAAAAGAAGTTCTCACAAGGTTTTATAGGTTTCATAGGTTTGGACCAAAAGAAGTACAATGAAAATTTTCCACGGGAAGACACATGATTAAATCCTCTATGGTGCACAATAAAGATCTCATTATCAAAGGGAAACTTTAAACATTTATGCACAACCAATACGATGACTTCCATGGAGTGTAGCCATGGATAACCAAGCTTCACATGGAACTGATCCAATGTTGAAATGATGGAAAAGGAGACGTATAATTATTTCGGTCCAACTTTTATATGAAGGGTGATCAATCCAATTGTAGGGCAAGCAAAACCATTATGCATTTTTATCCACACTTTCAGTTTATCATATGTTTGTTGATAGAGTTCATGCACAAGTAAGAATTCTTTAGTGATCACATTCTCTCCATAGATAGGATCAATTAATATCCCATTAGTGGGCTTGTCATCAATTCAATTGGCTATGTAAAGAGGACCATCAGGTGCATTTATAATTTAATCTTTAGATGAGAAAGCAATGTCAAGAGGATTTTTAGTTTGGCCCTTACGAGCATTTGTTTCGATAAATGCAACCATATCATTCATAGGACTTTATTCAAAAGCATCCATAGGACCTTGTTCAATAGTATTCATGTTGTCATCATCTGTGTCAACATTCATCACATCATTCTTCTTAGTTTCACTAGCTTTTATAAATGAAATAGTATGATTTGGCATAGGGTTGGTAAAGATTTTCAAATTTTGGTTAGGAGGGGAAACATACTTATTTTCTTGATCATTAACACCTCCAATTTGAAGTCAACTAGAATCAATGAGGTTTTGCACAAGATGTTTAAGACACTTACAATGTTCCATATCATGTCCATTTTTTAGGTGATAATGGTAATAGGAATTTGATCTAAAGTTTAGAGCTAAAGGATTATTACGATCGGTTGTTTTAACAGGAGGTAAGAAGATCATTTTCTATTCTAGAAATTGTAACTTTGTGTTATGGAGGGTAGCAGGTAGGAGAGTAAATTTTCTAGCTGGATCCCCTAAAGTAAAAGGAATTGTATTCTTTATAGCAGCCACTTGGGTATTAACATGCTGAGTTGCTTGAGGGGGATTTAGTTGAAGGAAACCTTTATTGTGTTTCCTAAAATACTAGTAATTGTTTTGATTTGCAAATTTAGACTTCTTAGGACAACTATAGGTTGGTTTTGTTTCACAAATACTAACTGAGTTTTGATAATCACAAAGGGAAATACACAAGTGTACGAAGGAAGGGAATTTCATCAGGGCAAGCTTATCTTGTATCTTAGTTTGCAAGTTTTAAATGAATATTTTTTGAAGGTGAGGATCATGAATCTTTACATCGATTTGGGAATAAAGCATTTGGTAGTAGAAAATAAAGTCAGTAACCCTTTCATCATCCTTTTTCTTACATCTCATCAAATCAACCAATGTCAACTTAGGGGTCATGTTCACTTGGAAATTGTTAATAAAAGAATCAACAAGTTCATTGAATGAACAAATTGAGTTATTTGGTAATGAGGAAAACCATTATAAAGTGGCATCTTTTAGGGACCTAGGGAAAATCTTAGCCAAGAGCTTATCCTCAAGGATGGAATCGCTACATAAGGGCAATATAAGTAGAAACATGGTTAAAAGGATCTCCTTTCCCTCCATTTTTCTCAAACCTATGAATCTGTATAACTTGTGATATCAGTATTCTTAATATCTCCAAGGATAAGGGATTACTTTTGACATTGTATGATGGTTGGCCATTTTTATTTTGGTTTATAGTGGAAATTTTCTTTTGAAGGGATGAAATTTTTTGCAAGAGTTGGTTAAGGATGACATCATTAGTTGTATTTTGAGACGAAGTTGAATATGATGGAGGTGTATAAGTGTTTGAGGGGGAAGTGAAAGAAATACTTATGGGAGGTAAAGTGGTAGGAGATATGATGTGAGATTCCACAAAGGTACAAGGATTTCTCATGGAAATAACCAAGGTAGGAATGATATTACCATTAGGTTGCATTGTTGTTGTTACTTGAGGGTTGGTATAGGTAGGAATAGAGGCAATGGCTATAGGAGGAGGAATTAGGGTTCCTACTTGACTTTGGACATTGTTTGAAGTTTGAGCACAACTATTGGTTGAGGTAAGCTTAGGTTCACCAAAATGAATTGAAGGAAATAGGGTGCTCCACCTTTTAGGATATAGAAAACACAAGAGGAAAAGGGATCCCTCTTCCTATTTCGCTCTTAGTTCATTAAAGGAAACCCTAGATATCCCTCAACTAAGTGATTCAATAGAGGGAAGGGTCTACTAGGAGGTCTTCTTGGGTGTGATTAAACAAAGGGGGTTCACCACTAAGCAAGTTCTTAGAAAGAAAGAGACAAATGTAATATGAAAATCTAACTATGTAACCTAGGAAATGAAACTTAAAATCAAAATGATAAACTATGAATAAATAGAGAAGTACTTGGAAGACTGGAGATGCTAGAAATAGGTCTATAATCCCAAATTTATGACTTTGATGTGAACTAGGACTCATAGCTAGGATAGGTGATTTAGTCCTAGTTTAGGGTTTTGGGTTGAATCTAGAATCTGCAAATGGTAAACCAGGATGTACAGGAAATGATTGAAAAGTGGCATATTGGGACTCATATGCTCAAGGTGGAGATTTAATCCCATTATTAGGGTGTGGCTAAATTTTTTTCCTCCTCTAGTGATCATCTATAGCTTCTCTCATGTCCAATCTCCAAGTCTAAAACTTCAAATTTTGTCTTGTATGTGACTTTCCATGAAGATGAAAACTTCTTGAAAACTTTGACCACTTTCTTCAATCTTGCAACTTAGAATTCAAAGGATCTTCAAGCTCAAAACACCTAGATCTACAATCCCACTTGTAGAGGAGAGAAAAAATGTTGTTTTCTTAGTGGATAGGGTTTTTCCTTGGTTAAAACCGGTTTTGCTAATTTCAAACCTTGAAATGAAATGAAAAATAATGAACGGATGATGAATGAGCAATATGTAATGTTGCAACTCACCAAACCATTGATATGAAGAATGCAATCTTGTATGAAATTCCTAACATGAATGTAGATCTTAAAACTTGGTTGAATGCTATGGATCTTGACTTGAATGCTTGCTTGGATAATGCAAACCTACATCACAAATGTTAGCTCAAAGAACACACATGATGCATGGTGACTTTGACATGGTGTTTGAATCTTGAATTTAGCTACAAAATGCTTGATAATCAGCTTTTGAATGCTCGCTCAATCATAAATTTTTTGTAGGAATGTTTAACAAGATTGCTTAGGTTAAATCATGTGAAATAAACTTGTATTTATACTTGTTTATGCCAAATTTCCCAAAATTACAACACTACAAGCCGACACCAAATCTATGAGAATAAAATCCAACCAAGAATTGAATTCAAAATAGATTCAAGATAAAGTAGGAATCATACACCCGTTGGGGCATATGAGACCCAATAGCCTAAGCTTGGGACACAAATTTCAATAAATGTTAAAAGTTCAATGCTATATTTAGGATCAAGCCCCAAAACCTAGGTGGGACACATATGCCCAATGTGGCATATGAGTCCCAGATTACTAAATTTAGGACACACAACCCAAAAACATTGAATTATGATTGGGACTCATTAGATAATTATCAGGATTATCCTTAGAAAAAATTATTAAATAAGGCTTGTGGATGCAAAATAGGACCAAATAAGGCATAAAGAAGCCCAATTTTAGCAAGGAGGGCCAAAAAAAGTGTGAAAATGTAAAGGGATATATTTTTCTACACTACAAATACTCACCTAATGACATGTTATTAATACAACTAAATTCCAATGAGATACCTCCAACCCATCCAGCTTTGAGATCACTTGACTCCACTTCACCGCCCTCACCAAAACATGATGCCAAACCTTATCTTTCCCAACCAAAAAAGGAATAAAAATTTCACTTCCTCCCTAGATAACCTACTACAAAAGATACATAGATGATAGTGGTAATGATAATTTAGATAGAGCTAGTATGTAACCCATTGTAATATATTCCAATACATATTCATAAGATAAAATGAAAGAACAAAAAGATCATAACAAATTATCTCTTATATTTGTAGAATCAATGAATTTAGATGGGGGTAACTAGGATGATCGTCCCAATGTGAGTGACCCACAATGTGTTGAACCTAGTACCTCTCCTTGTAATGCACTTGTTTTAGTTCCTTTAGGATTTTTTCCACCTTTTATTTATGACAAGGAATATTGGGATGCAGACGATCTGTTATAGATCAACTTGAGTGTGTAGTACCCATTTTTGTGTTTGTGTTTTTTTCTTGAATATAATATGATATTCTCGTAATTTATTGCTTGGTATATCTTTTTATTTTTAAATTTTCTTTAGATGACCCTTTGTGTTCCCATTGAAACAAGCATGCAAAAAGAATGATTTAGTCATTAAATTATTCTATTTTCTTCTCCATTCCATTTTATGTTGTAAACATCTTTCTTTTGTTCCCTTTGGGAATGATACAAATTGTTGAGACATTTAGGTCTCCTTCATGTGGACCCAAAATATTTTATATTTTCTTCTGTGTCATTCCTCCATTGTGTTCATAGGTCCATAGGTATTTTGAGAATGATGTTAATTCAATGTATGATCAAATTATACATTATCTCTCATCTATACGAATCCCAAATTTGTGGATCCCTCATGTGCTAGTTTCCATGTCAATTATAAATAGCTATACTTTAGGGGAAACCCCTTATCACAAATTCATACTCTTAATAAAGTGGGGGTTGAATATAGCATCATAAATTATCGACCCTAAAAATTCCACAGTATGTTCGACTCCACCTTAAGTGCTTAGACCTAATTATGCCTATATTTTGCATATTTTATTATCATTTTTAGAAAGTTAAGATAAAATTGGAAAATAAAAGTATTTTTTTGTTTAGAGACAATTAAAATTAAAAACGTGTCAATTATAGGGAACCGTCACCCCTGATCACATTATTTGGGCCTAATTTTTAATTTTTTATCGTCTCCATTAATATGCTTGCAAATTTATTTGTTATATTTTTAAAATAATTATTGTAAGAAATCAAGAAATGCATATAAATATGTTTTTTTCAACATTTAAAAATATAAGTAGACCTAGACAATTTGAATTTCAAATAAGCATCATAAAAATAAATCAAGAGTAGAATAAGAATCATCTTACAATATTTTTATCAATCAAGATTCATGTTAGCAGTGCATCATCAAGTATGATTGTCTTATTTTTTATGTCCATTATTTTATTAGTACTAGTTCATTTACAACATCCCCAATCAAGTATCAATTTCTTCTTGCATGAGATGTGTTACATGACTTCATTCCATCTAGGAAAGAAAATTTGAGTGGTAAGTAGTAGTACTTGTAATTTATCTTTTTTAATCTATTTTCCTATGTCTGACCTAGGGTAATAAATCTTTATCCAACACCATAATATTCATTGTGGAGGTGAAAACAACAAATTGGGATCTGTATTAAGTGTTTGTACATCACAATCATTTCTCTTCTCTCTTTCTTGGAGGTAGCAAATATGAAGTGGATTTGGAAATGATTGAACACCTAACATCAAGAACAAGCATTCAAAAATTTATTCATCAAATTAGGGAAAACAATTATTCATGAACAAACAATGTTCTGAAGCTGAGTTTGATAGGGAAGCTCATCTATAGACATTAATCCACCTATATCTACTCTATGATGGGTCTAGTTAATAGTTGTTTTTATTCCATTTAGTTTATGGCTTAAAATTTCAATCTGCTAAGCTCATACATAATCCTAAACCTTATACATATTTTATATCTTTTATGCATCCTAAACTAGACTTTAATATGTGGAAACATAATTATGATATGATGATGTTTGCATGGATAAATGTGTGAATTTTCATGAAATCGAGTATGATTATATGTTTAATTCATGGTTGATAATGATGTGTATACTTTGGATGAAGCCAACCTCTTTTAGGTAGATTAATTGTAACCCACAACAACTATATTTCTCACCTACAACAAAAGGATCACAGGAAATTTCAAGGAGAGTCCAGAATGCTGAAAATGCAATAGTTCAAGGAAATAATGAAGGTGGTATTTGAAGTGGTCTACAATGAGTCACTAGATGACCAAATAAGATGATCTAAGGAAGAAGGAGTCTACATTGATAAGGAAAGTGATGACATGACAATTTTTAGGAATCACATCACTATCAAACTGTTAGGACAGAGTTCTTGTTTTACTTTTCTTCTATCTTTTTCAATTATGTTTTTCATTTGCAAAGAGTAGTTCTCTCCCTATTTTGAAGGATACTAGACGTATGCATTTAAATTCTACTTTTAGTCCATGTGAATAAAACTCCTTTCAAGCTTGTACATTGGGATTGGTGGTTGAGGAGCAAATGCAATTTATAATATAGTTGCTAGTTCTAGTTTTTGTTTTACTAAATAATACTTCATTTTTAGTTTTTTTATTATTAAATTACAATGGATACACACTCCTAAATGGGAAATATTTTGAATATTATTTTCATATTTTAAGAAGTTCAATTTCTATGCAATAAAGGAGTTTTAGTTTACTATTATGATTGGTTGATCCAGTAGTGTATATTTGATTTCTCCTATGGGCACAACAACTCTAGAAAAGGTCAATCAAGGTACTGTTCACCCACCTTGTTTTCTATTATCATACTATATGTTATATTGTTACATTCATCTAAGATAAGCATTCAATTATAGCATGTGAATGATATCTTGTATCATTAATTACATCTTGTAATGTTTCCTTGAGTTGTTCTCCAGAGAAGTTAAGAAGTTAAGCAGTTAGGAGTTAGAATCAATAGCATTAGTTAAAAAGTTTAGTCTAAGTAGTTACAGTACTATGTAGTAGGTACCCATAGTACAAGTAATAGTTTATGCTATTTCTCCTATTTTGAAATTTAACACTTTATTTCCTTTTCCAATATTTTCTATTTTTGCACATGTGTAAATTACCTATACTCACTAATATAGGCCATGTAGAGTCCATGAATGAACATACAGTGCCAACATCATAAAAAGCCTACAAAATCTTGGTCGATAAATAAATGAAGCCTTTGTGAGGGTTTGGTGAACTATTCAATTAGAAACCTATCCTCTAAATTATGTGTCTACCCATAAACACCAAGTTGACTGAGCATTGGAAAGGCCTTACACTTTGAGCTTCCAAAAGCCCTAATTTTTAGTTTAGGGTTCCCACACTATTGACTAGTCAATTTGAATTTAGATTTGAATGCCAGGCTCCTCTATTTCTGCCTTCTTCTTTTTTGTTCTTCATTTTTCTCTTGAACAATATTGTGTTATTCTAAATTTACATTAGCTTGTTGTAGTTATATAGTTAACCTAGTTTACATTTGCAAAATTACACATTCAATTCCTAATCAACCCTCAAAGGGGACCAAAACCTTGATCAACAATTTTGACTCTTCCTTGAGAATTGTAACCAAATGATCTTTTATAATCATTTTTGTGTCCTCTAATGATGTAGGTTAAAAAATACGATTTAGAAACTAGATCCTTTTTTCCTACATAATATATCTAATCTGCATTAGAAAAACTGTAATCTCACTTCCTAAATAACATCATTTTCATAAATAAACATTATATAATTTTTTATTTTGTTATTAAAAATACAAAGATAACTAATTATAAATTATAAATTATAAATACAATAATAACTAAAAAAATATTTAAAAAAAAACTGATATTGTCAACTGACAAGAAGTATTAGGTTAAATTCTTTTACCTTCTTTAGATTCGTAAATCTGCTAATATAAACCCATACATTTTGTACAATTTAATTATTCTCATATTTTATTATTGGGATCACTACATGCGTTCATCTCCATTGTAATCTTATTTATTTAATTATTTAGGATTGCACACTTTTCGTTCAGTCATTTCCAATGGCTTGTCTGTTAAGTGGTTTGGATTTGACTGGTATTTGGCGGTATTCCATTAAAGTTGCTCAACTTGATCTTTTAACTGTTCGATGTGATAATTTTGGAGACTTATTTATTGCGATCTGTGTCTTGCTTTGACAAGGTGGTCTTAGATAATAGAACAAATTTGGGAGGTGATCGAAGAAAAATCTGCTCAGATTTTGCATGTCCTATCCTTGTTCCCTCTCCTCTTTCTTTATTATTGAGATGTTACAGCTGTTCATTTCCTATCGTCCTCTGGCTGTTGTTTTCCTCTTTTATGATGTCTGTAATGTTACTGAAAGAGATATGAACCGCACTGATACTATACTGCTATTAAATAATAAAAGCTAAGATTTATATTGATGATGATACCACACAAGTACATGGCACTTGGCATGGACAGTAGTGGGAAGTCTGATCTACATAACAAGATCTCATATACTTAGCTAACATATGTAGTTATTCATGGATATGACAGATGAAAATGATTGCAAAACAACCAAGAGAGCTATTCGATAGCTATAAAGAAGTTTAATATTGCTATTCAAAGCATTAATAGTTTGAATATTGAGTAGAAAATCTATTTAGATTTTGATTAGGAAAGTGTTGTCACTTATGCAACACACTCATTTTTCATCAAAAAGTTGGGGGCCCTTTGGGGGCCCTTTAAGGCCTTCATTCTTATAGAATTTTGATTAAACCCAATGTGCATGTTGTCCTAACATTTTTTTATACATTATGTATCTTACTCTATAGTCTACATGTATTTTTCCATGCTAGTTCTACAATTTAAAGGTTTGGTGTAAATATCTTATGTCTACAACTATATTTCCCCTCAAATATCATTTAAATCCCACTTAACATGGATCATAAATAAAATAATATTTATTTTTTATTAATTTGAGGTCTTATGTTTATATAATAAAGTTCACTACTACATCCAAAAGACCATTGTCAATTCTTCACATTTTCCTCAAGCTCATAAATTTGATGGCTCATCAATAAGATAATCCTAGTTTTTAGTTATCTTAAATGAATTATTTTGAAAATTGATGTATTGCTTTTCTTCGCATTGTGTATCCTCTTATGGAACACCATACAATATTATTGGAATTAATGAAAAATGCGCATGAATGTTTCTGGTAGTTTGCTAGAGAGATGATATTGACAATTTAAGTTTAGAATATTTTAGAGTAGAAATAATAGAGGTTACAAGTTCAATTGTTAGGATTAAATAAGTCTTAATTTCATTTATATTTAGATTGATGAGAGTAGAAATTTATTTTACTTCTTTGAGTATTATATTGTAATACTCTTAAACAAATAAAAACATAGTTTTGTTTATATATATTTCTGATTTGTACTGTTTCTATAGATCCATAATGGGAGTTCCCAAGAACATAAGGAAATCTTGAGAAGTGATTCTAATAAGATACAAAAGAGTGTTTACTATAGAGAGATTACATAAGTATGTTTGACAAGTCAAGGAGTTCAAGTGCGTTGAAGTCATCAAGTATAGTAGACAAATTCTTAGAACATAATGCTATTAGGAGTCATATATCCTTATAACATTTATATGTTTTTCTAATATTAGATTACAAAAACTTATAGATTATATGCTTATTAAGTATGTTCCATTTGAAATAATTACTATCTAATAGTTCTATTAGATTATTAATTATATAAGAATGGTTGTTAAATAGGTGTGATTAATAGTCCATGAGGTATTGTAGCACTCATTATCCTATAAAAGAAGGTTCTCTCATTTGAAAGAAGAAGAATTTGGGTATTTATTAACTGGTTCAAAACCAACTCTTAATGTTTTCTGTTGAGTATTAACTTTTTAGGAGCTCACTATGGAATTCCTGAACATTTCATGGATTTCCATGTTTATAATCCTGCTGCTCGCAGGCTTTCTACTAGGAAAACCTAGCAAAAAGTCAAAGATGCCCCCTGGACCAGCACCCTTGCCCATCATTAGAAACCTTCATTTAATCTCCCGTCTTCCTCATAGATCATTCTGCTCTCTTGCACAAAAATATTGTTAGGGTTAGAGATGGCAGATATCTAACAATTAAATGCAGATTTAAATAATAAATAGAGAAACTAAAACATACACAGAATAAATCATAACACAGAGAATTTAACGTGGTTCACCCAATCTGGGCTACATCCACCAAACCGCAGCCATCCAATACTTTTATTATCCAGTGCAAAACCTATTACAATCTTGTGAATAATCGTGTTTTTCATCATACTGTAACCCCCATCCCAACCCCTTTTAACAAGCTTTTAGAAGCTTCTAGAATTAGGGTTTTACAAAGTTGGATTTTTCTTTTTCATTGATTTTTCCCTTTTGGTGATTTTTCGGGTCGAGATGTACAGTATACCATGGGCTATACAGTATAGCATGATTAGTGCACCACATACCAACAATCTCCCACTTGGAGACTGATCAAGCTCCATACCAACACAATCTCCCACTTGGAGACTGATCCTGGACAACACTGCTACAATTACAACTCCATTGGAAGCCATTACCTTGTTATATACGGTACTTGATTCAACCTTGAAATGACGAGAGCTAAAGGGCTCTCTTCTCCCTTGTCCTTTTGTAAACATATCCATTGGTTGACATCATGTGTGTATCTTGTCGACAGCTTGTCATCCTCCAACCTTGTTGAATGAAATAATATATAAACTATAACATTTGTTTTAGAATGCAAGAAAATTATTTGCAAGATGTATGCTTACTTTGGTACATGCAGCAAACAAGTAATTTTGCAGCATTGTTTTCCCAACTCCTCCATGAAAGTTGCAACCACATATCATCTCCTTGCCACCCTCTATTGCCCAGCAACATACTCTGCCTCTGTGGTGGATAAAGCAACCACCTTATGCAATCAACTCCTTTGCTGTCCCACAAGCTGCTTAAATACATAACTTTGTGGTACTCCACTAGTATCTATATCCCTATAAATCTGAGTCAACATAGCCTTTTAAAATTAGTATTAGAGCCCCCAAAACATAAACATTTATTGGATGTACCTCTCAAGTACCTTGGAATCCATTTTACCGCATTCCAATGCTCAACTCTAGGATGACTCAAATACCTGCTAACAACTCCTACGACATGTGCAATATCCGGTCTCATGCATACCATGGTGTACATTAAACTACCTACAGCTGAAGCATATGGTACCTTAGACATTTTTTTCTTCCTCCTCTTGTGTCTTTGGACACATATCCTTAGTCAATTTGACATGACTAGGCAAAGGTGTGCTGATAGCTTTTACATTCTCCATATGAAATCTCTGCAACACCTTTTCAACATAATTAGCCTAAGATAAAAACAATTTTCTTTTTCCTATCTCTACAAATTTCATACAAAAGTTTGTTTTGTTGCACCAAATCCTTCATACAAAATATTTTTTAATGACCTTTGTCCACTTATATGATCCATATTCCCGTTAACTACAAGCGTATTAATAACATATAAGAATAAAATAATGCCATTTGTCATCATCCAACCTCTTAAATAAAACACAATGAGTGGAATTACACTGATGCATGCTTATAATACCAAAACTATCAAGTTTCCAAATACCTAGTAATGGGGTGCTTATTTCAAATATATATTTCTTGTCTGCACTAGTTTTCTCACACCTTTGACCTCAAATCCTTGTGGCTATTTCCATATATATTTCCTCTTCCAAATCACTGTACACAAAAGTAGCACAACATCAAGATTTATTCTAAATACCAGTCTTCACTATACTTAAAACAATACGAATAGAGTTATTTTAACAATAGGAGAAAAATCTCATCAAAATCAATACACTTTTTCTGTAAATCATACAACCATCGGCTTTAAATCTTTTCTTTACCTCCAATACTCTTCTTCCGACCTAAATCTTGTTTGGTAAATATACCACGCGGGCAACTTTTGCAGTTCCAGAATGTGATTTTCTAGCAAGGGTCAGCTATTTCTCTTTTTCATTCCATATCACTTTGGTGTAGTATGCTTAATAATCATAATATCTGATTCTTGTCGGTTATATATTAGTATACAAGGAGAATCTTTCGGGTCACTTTATCCTTGAGGAGTTTGTAGGCGCTGTTGCTGTTGACATTTGTAAGGGAACCATTTTAAGGCATCATTCATCAACACTACATAATCATTTTCTTTCTTCTCATGCTGCATGTGAATCTTTTTGTACAAAACTTTCTCATTGAATATGACATCCATGCTTCTCACAATTTTTTGATTTTCAAAATCCCAAAGCCTATAACCAAATTCATCAATGCCATATCCAACAAATACACATTTCTTTGATTTTGCATCAAGCTTGGTTCTATTTTCAGAATCTACATGTGCAAATGCTTCACAATTGAAGGTTTTTAGAAAGAATAA
Source organism: Sequoia sempervirens (assembly GCA_007258455.2). Lineage (NCBI taxonomy): Eukaryota > Viridiplantae > Streptophyta > Pinopsida > Cupressales > Cupressaceae > Sequoia > Sequoia sempervirens. The sequence goes on from VDFB02287465.1 coordinate 30,771, forward strand.
CTCACCTTCTTACCTTTCCATGCTTCCTCTGGAATACCACAACCCAGAGGATTAGAAGGACCTATGTTGATTAAATAATGATGTGTTTAAAGTCTCTCGCCCGCATTTTGGCGTATTAACAGCCTACAGTCATAGTCACTTTTGTCCAGGTGGCTTGTCTCATGGTGAGCACCATTTCTTAGTGAGTCCACCCAGGACCATTTTCTATCTCAGAGATGATGGAAGAACAATATTCAAACTCTTTGCTGCAATACTTTCCACCACCATTATGGATCCCAGGACATTTTATCCTTTTACAGTCTCATTCTGTAAGCTTCTCCATTTCCAAAGTTTTCAATGTAATCAGTTACGCCCTGAAATAGATCATACCTTTCTAGTTGCATCATCGATAGATATAACACATATCTGACCTTGAGAGAGAAATACACTTAGGCTAGTCCCCATACATCCATATACTGCAAGCTCAGTTTCTCTCTTTTTGCTTGTCATGGAAATATCTCTTTGTTTCCATACACTAACTTTCATAGTCTATTAATATTTTAGACCTGGTAAAACATTAGTTGAATGAAGTACTTTCATACCTTTTGCACTCATATGCCTAAGTCTATTATGCCATAGTGTTGATTCAGAGTCCATAGCAACTGTATGATCTTCTACCTTCTTAACTGCAGCAACTGTTCCTAAACATTGACCCTTTTCCCATAACAATTCGTAGAAGATAGTATGACCCTACAGATACCTTTCTTTCACACCTTTTATACTAAAACTTTTCCTTTGTGACCTTCAATTTTATCACTAAAAGTAACAACAGCCTTCATCATCTAGTTGCCCTGCTGGGTAATTTTTGTACTTTGGAATTGCTTACCTTACCTCGTATGGTAATAATAGTTCCCATTCTGCTGAAAGCAATCGGTTCTTCCCTTTCCAACAATTGATAGGTTCCATTCTCCTAGTACTAAACCATCCCCAAAATCACCGGACATGATAAAGAAAATAACTTCTATGGGGGGTAGCATGAAATGAAGCCCCTGAATCTAACACCCAAGAATCATCAACATTATCAAGGGAAAGAATCAAAGCATCCTCATCAGATTTATTACTTACCACATTTGCCTCTTTGCTTCCTTCATTTTTGTCTCCATCTTTATTTTTCAGAGACTAGCAATATTTCTTCAAATGACCTGGCTTACCACAATACCAGCAATCCCTTTTGTCTCTGGATTGGGACCTTTTGTCCTTTGATTTTCCTCATGACTTCCTACAATTTCCAAACTTTTTTCCTCTTTTCTTTGTTCTGCCCCTACTTTCTGAATTCAAAACACTACCTGATGTGGATGTTCCACCTGAGCTTTTCCTACAAATTTCCTCACTCAAAATAACACCAACAACATCATCAAACTTCAATGTATTCGAACCAGAAATAGAATTGCTAACAACCATTACCAAGCTATTCCAGCTTTTAGGCAAAGAACACAGAATCAAAAGAGCCCTAACTTCTTCATCAATGTTTACTTTTACAGAAGTTAATTGATTGGTGACCGCATTAAACTCATTCAAATGGTCAGTAACTGACCCACCTTCTACCATTTTCATATTAAATAAACGCTTCATAAGAAATACCTTATTTGAAGTGGAAGGCTTTTCATATAACTTCGTCAAGGTTTCCATCAACTCTTGAGTTATCTTTGTTGTTGTAATATTAAACGCCACTGATTGTGCCAGGCATAGATGAATACTACCAAGAGCCTTTCTATCCAAGATCTCCCAGTCCTCATCTGACATTGCTGCAGGTTTCTTGGTTTTCCCTTCAAATGGCCGCTATAAATCCTTCTGATAGAGATAGTCCTCCATCAGTATCTTCCATAACTGATAGTTCTGCCCATTAAACTTCTCAACCTTCTTACCCTCGTCTGCCATTGCTCCCACTCAACTGTGAGACTCCCACTCAGCCATGAGACTTTCCTACAGACAATAATTAAAACACAACTCACTCTGATACCACTTGTTAGGGTTAGAGATGGTAGATATCTAACAATGAAATGCAGATTTAAATAATAAATAGAGAAACTAAAACATACACAGAATAAATCATAACAAAGAGAATTTAACGTGGTTCACCCAATCTGGGCTACATCCACCAAACCGCAGCCATCCAATACTTTTATTATCCAGTGCAAAACCTATTACAATCTCATGAATAATCACGTTTTTCATCATAATGTAACCCCCATCCCAACCCCTTTTAACAAGCTTTTAGAAGCTTCCAAAATTAGGGTTTTACAAAGTCGGATTTTTCTTTTTTCATTGATTTTTCCCTTTTTCGGTGATCATGCAAAAAAGTAGGAAAAATTTTTTTCTCAGGGGCCAAGATGTACAGTATACCATGGGCTATACAGTATAGCATGATCAGTCACCACATACCAACAAATATGGCCTAATTATGACCATCCACTTGGGTTCTCTCCCAACAGTCATCATATCATCTCCTGAAATGGATAAACAAGTCCTCAAATCTTAGGACCATGTATTTGCAAGTCGTCCTCCCATGGGAGATAAGGACCATATCCTAAGCCCCCAAAAAGTTTCCATAGCTCCATATGGCCCATACTGGAAATTCATGCACAAAGTCCTTGTCTTGGAGATTCTTTCTCCCAAGAGATTGAAATCCTTTGCCCCCCTCAGAACCCAAGAAGTTTCTGCCATGATACGCATCATACTTCACAAAGCCATCGCCAATGAGAATAGTGGCATCAAGCCCACTTCTGTAGATGTATCCAGGGAGGTGGGTTTTCTTACTAACAATACCATCTGCAGAATGTCATTTGGGAAGATATGCAATGAAGATGAGATGGGGGGATGAGTATTCAAAGAAGTTTTGGATGATGTTCTTTCTCTAGCTGTTGGCTTTAACTACAGCGATTACATTCCCCTCTTGGGTTGGCTTGATTTGCAAAGCACTGGACGAAGACAAGCCGAACTTACTGAGATTTTTCATTTTTTTGTGGAGAGTATTGTGGATGAACACTTTGAAAGAAGGAAGAAATCCAATGGCTTGGAGTGTGAGGACTTTGTGGATTTGCTCCTTTCTTTTTCTGAAGATGAATCCATGGAGATCAAGATTACACGAGACCACATCAAGAAAGTTGTTTTTGTATGTACACAACCTTGATACCTCTGTAAACTCCCTTTTTCATGCTTTTGTTTTAGGTGGATTTTGTTTCCTATTCTTTAAAATCATTATGCGTAGCTTAGGATCAGAGTTGTTTGGGATCTATTGACCATATTATGGCAAGAATGTTTGAATCTAAGTTGCATAGATATAATTTTATAAACTGTAGAAACAGGGGTATTGATACAAAACAGGGCCCCAAGGGTAAAAGCATATAAGGACATACCTTCTACATCCATCTAAAAGAAAGTCAAGTATGAGGGATTTTGCCATTTTTGGATAATAGCTTTTCCAGTTAATATTTTAGTTATTGCCTTTTTGGGGATACTGCTTATTGTAGGTAGCTTTTTGTTTTGTCCTGCTTTGAAATTCGTTTCATGGGTTGGGTTATTACGCTGTCAAATAATCTTTATGGATTTTTTAATTTTTATCTTGGTGATTCTTTTAAATCTTTAGAGCAATTAAAATATAAGAGATGTAAATCTAAAACAAGCAGAGGAGGTTCATATTATCATAATTAATATTGTTAAAGTAGCAAATGGGTAGACAAGGGTCTAATCATTTTTAATGTTTGATTTATTATATGTTGTGTTTAGGTCTTTTCTAAATTGTAGTAACATGTTATGGGTTTTTTTAGGACTTGTTAGCTGCAGCCACAGATACTTCAGGAAATACACTAGAATGGGCAATGTCAAAATTACTTAGAAATTCTTCAGTAATGATGAAAGCCCAACATGAGCTTGATTCTATAATTCGATTTAATCATATGGTAGAAGAGTCTGATCTATGTCATCTTCAATATTTGCAAGCAATAGTGAAAGAAACATTAAGACTTCACCCACCTCTTCCTCTGCTCCTTCCACATATGACTATGGAACAATCAACAATAGAGGGATATCAAATACTAGAGAAGACACCAATTCTTGTGAATGCTTGGGCTATTGCGAGAGATCCAATTGTTTGGGAAAATGTTGTTGAATTCAAGCTAGAAAGATTTGTACGGACCTCAATTGATATTAAAGGTCAAGATTTTGAACTCATACCATTTGGTTCAGGAAGAAGAGTATGCCCTGGAATTAGCTTAGCTTTGTCTTTGGTCCATCTTGGCCTTGCACAACTATTGCATTGCTTCAATTGGAGCCTTCCTCAAGGGATAACTCCAGAAAAATTGGATATGTCTGAAGTCTATGGTCTTACCATGCCAAGGGAAATGTATCTTCATGCTATTCCAATTCCCCGCCTTCCACTAGAACTTTATGAGCCAAAAGCCTAAATTTGTGGTTTCCTAATAATAGTCTACTTAGGTAGTGTGTTTCTAAATCTATGATTATTTTCCTATCATATGCTCATTAATCTTTAAGTATTACATAATGTTGAAATAAAGGGGATTCCCAAAATTATTTTGGGATGGTAAGTTATGATACAAAATGTTTGGTTTTGACACTAAATCTGCTATTCTATACCAATGGCATAGAGTTGTGGTGCATGCTAAAGATGGACAGGTATAGAGAATATGATTAGGGTTAGGGTAAGATCATGCAAACAGGTTAAATTCTTTTATCTTCTTTAGATTCACAATACTACTGATATAAACCCATACTTTTCATACAATTTTAATTATTCTCATATTCAATTCAGAAAATAACTCTCTTGATTACTTATCATGAACTGTGGAAACTTTATACATTTAATATTCTCATATTACGATCTCTACATGCATTCCATCTCCATTGTGATCTTATTTATTTAATTATTTAGGCTCGCACACAGTCATGTAAGTTTGCAATTAGAATTGTTTAAAGGTGCACAAATTTCCCGTTTTAATATGATGTCTGTGATGTTACTGAAAGAAATATGAAAAGCACTAATATTATATTGATATTAAATAAAAAAGTTATATATTTTCGTACACTTTTATTTAATAGTGCGCAAAAAAAAATGCATATCAAAACAATAATTTAAAAGATTGGCTGTAGAGATTGATTGATGAAATCGAAAGGAATCAATCAAATCAATTCGAAATGAAGGACCTGGACAAATAGATTATTACGTAGCCAATAAAGTATGGAGGAAATATGATACAACTCTAGTTAGTTAGAATAATTATGTACAGTAACTAATCAATACTTACATTATGCATGACTGTAAACCACTCTCTACTGTAGTAGAGTAGAATTCTAATAATTGTATTGATGATGATACAACACAAGTTCATGGCAGTTGGCATGGACAGCTAGTGGGAAGTCTGATCTACATAACAAGATCTCATAATGTCTACATAGTTAGCATATGTATTTATTCATGGATATGACAGATGAAAATGATTGGAAAACAACCAAGAGAGCTATTCGATAGCTATAAAGAACTTTAACATTGTTATTCAAAGCATTAATAATTTTAATATTGAGTAGAAAAGCTATTTAGATTTTGATCAGGAGATGTTGTCACTTATGCAACACACTCATTTTCATCAAAAAGTTGGGGCCCCTTTTGGGTTCTTTAAGGATAGAATTTTGATTAAACCTAGTGTACACGTTGTCATAATATTTTTTATTCATTCATGTCTTGTTCATATACCCTTTAAGGCCTTCATCCTTTTAGAATTTTGATTAAACCTGATGTGCACGTTGTCCTAACATTTTTTATTCATTCATGTGTTGTTCATATACATCATGTCTTATTCTATAGTCTACATGTAGTTCTAGAATTTAAAGGTTTATATTTCCTCTCCAACACAAGCATGTCATTTAAATCCCACTAAGCATGGATCATAAATAAAATACTACATATTTTTTTTGTTAATTTGAGGTATTATATTTATATAAAGAAGTTACCCTACTACATTCAAAAACTATTGACAATCCTTCACATGTCCCTCAAGTCCATAAATTTGATGGCTCGTAAATATGATAATCTTAGTTTTTAGCTATCTTAAATGAATTATTTTTCTTCACATTGTGTATCCTCTTATAAGACACCATACAATATTGTTGGAATTAATAGAAAATGTGCATGAAGTTTGTGAGGGAGATGATACTATTACTTTTAGTTCTAGAATTTTTTTCGAGTAGGAATAATAGAAGTTTACAAGTTCAATAGTGAGGTTTAAATAAGTCTTATTTTTCATTTATATTTAGATTGATGAGAATAGGAATTTATTTTACTTCTTTGAATATTATATTGTAATACTCTTAAACAAATAAAAATATAGTTTTCTTTGTATATATATTTTATTTGTAGTCTTTCTATAGATCCATAATGGGATTTCCCAAGTAAAATCATGGGAAAAGGCATGAATCAATAGCACCAACCACCAAATACATAAAAATCAAGTCGTAAAGACCCTAATCCAACAATGAAGCACAAATTAACATAGAATCATAAAATAAATAAAGCAATGTTACGAGTAATTTCTATGCCATGGTTGAATCGCCTTCATTGCTCTTCTCCATTTTACTTTTGTTACCTTAATTTCAGGTCACCACTCTCAAAATTGTCACCTCTATTTAATTTTTGGTTAAGTTTATAAGTCAATTAGTGTTTTATGAGTTGTTGCTAACTTGGACAGGAATTTCACCAGTTCATCTAACTCCCCCTTTTACCGCCCTTCGTTAATTTTTTCTTAGTTTTCTCGCAGGTGGTAAACTGTGAGATTGCCATAACTTCCCATGCACCTATATCTTTAATTTGGTGGTTGATGGTCCTTGCTCGAAGTTTGTCAATTGGCAGAAAAGACCACCAATGGAAAAGTTTCAAAGTTTTCAAGTTGAGTCAAAGTTTGAGTGGTTCTAAAACCATCGACTATGTTTTTCTTGGTTTCATGGACTTCCCATTTTACCACCTTAAGAGAATTTTTGAAAAGAAACTAAGAGAGTGATGGTGCAATTTGTTTGGTTAAGATACATTTTAGTTTCGATTGACAAACACAAATTGATGTAGAAATAAATACAAATGGATGCCATGATGATGCAACAAATGAAATTAAAAGATAATAATTATTGAAAAAGAATGCAAACACTAGAGTATCAAGACTATATATATATATATATCGAGGGAATTACAAAATTTTCTTTTTGATTACAAAATTGAGGACATCAAAAATGATATTCTTTAGACATAGATACCAAACATGAAAATGCAAATTTCATCCACCACCACCTAGAGGCACTCCATCTGCGTAGGTGATAACAGATTTTCATGAGATTGCAGGAATTGGGAAAACAACCCCATGTCATTCCTCACTAGCCCTACACAAAGAAGGGTCACAACTTCTTTGATGGATTCAATCTGAGTTGTAATCATGATGTAGATGTAATCACCAACTAGTCCACTTCATGGGTAGTCACTAAGCCCACTGATAACTATATTAACTCTGATGAAACTTAGGTCTAACTAGATGCTCTGCTACCCTCATTCCCCAGTCTCAATGTCTAGAGGTCCGAATGATGGTATACACGAAATACTCGAGGAGCGTAGTGTTGTGTACATGCACCTAGTTTAGAAATGCCTCTTTGAGTATACTATATAAAGCCTCCTCTTCTATCTCGCTCTGGACAACAAAGATCTCTCTCAACTAGTAGGATAGTCGCCTTAAGAAGGAACTACACTCAATCTTGTCAAATGAAAATGAAGTCATTTATTGACACTCCATTGCTTTGAGCACTCACCATGTTGGATATTACAGGATGGTAAAGTGTGGTTATGCCTACTAAATTTATAAAAGGTTGCTGGGACATTTGAACTGATATTATTTAAGATCAATTGGATTATAGGATGGAAATGTGGTTGAAATTAATTATCAATGTGACTAGGATTTATTTAATGTTGGGTATGTGTAGGATCATTATGGAAAAAATAGGCCCTTAAGTTGTGAAAAATTTAGAAAACTCAGAGTTAGGCAACTTAACGTAAAAAATTGAATAAGTTATCTATATTATTTCAAAAATATGTAAGAATAGAATTTGTATCAAATTGAATGTAGTTTCTAAAAGTTCTATAAGTTTATTTATTTTTTAAAATCTATTTGGTGAAAATTTGAAATTTCAATGTAGTAGTACTTAAATTTTAGGGAAAAATAAAGTAGGTGTCTGTGTGACCACCCTAAACACAATAAAATGATAATATTTTTTATAATATTTTAGATATAAGTAGAGGACTTATGCCCCAATGTGATGTATATTTTTTTTTAATTTTTTCCAAGTAAATAATTAATTATGATTTGTTTTATTATAATTTATAAAAAATATAAAAAATTGTATGTCTAACCACCTTAACTTGATCAAAACTTCATGAAATTCATTTTTTTTTAATCCTATAGTATGTGATGCATAGAATGTGACACATGTTTCAGATTCAAAAAATGTGATACTATTTGAAAGCTATAGATGTTTTTCAGTCAGCCTATCAATCAGGACTTTAGTTGTAATTCAAATAGAAAATGAATAATAATTATTTATTAAATTCAAAATAAATATTAAATTATATTGGTGGAAAGCTAAGCATCTCTTTTAAAAACCCTTTTTGTTTCATCAATTTTGGGTAAAACAATAGTCGTCAGCCACATACCCTACATATACCCATCATATCACCACTTGTTGGCCCATCATGATCCTACACATACCCTATTCCCAATTGATCTTTCAATGGGACAACTTGCATGTGTGACTCCATTGCACCCCTGAGATAACTATTTAGTGTGCACTTACTGAAGCATGCTAACTACATAAGAATTGACAACCATAGGGTAGAATTTTTAACAAAAATATTTTGGTTATTGCCTAAGTCATATCATTGGCGATGCAATCATTCTGACCACTAATCATTTTCATTCATGGGTTTTCAAGATGAACAATTAAATGTTAAGAAAATTTCAACTACTATGTTTAACAACTAATTAGTAACCATCAAAGAAAGGAAAGAGATCCTTATATTTGGGTGGAGATCAATTAGTGAGGGTCCAAATTCTTGAGGGTCCACTATGTTGCAATCAAGAGAGGAACAATTTTTTTCAATTTCAATTTAATTCATGTTGTAATAGCTCAAAATCTATGAATTGTGAGGCTTGAATGTAATGCTAATCATACTAGTTTGTGTTTCATATGCGTATTTAGAGTATATTTTCTATGAGAAATCTACTCAACTGCATTTAATTAGTTTATTACAATTATGAATCCTTTCCTTTTACCCATTGAAATTTCCATTCGTCATTCTAGTTTGTGCTAGTTGATTCATGACTTTCTTGAAGCTTATTCCATAGTAGCATCATTTTTATGAGTTGAGGTTTGTTTCCTTTATTGATTTTTGGTCAAAATAATATTTTTTATAAATTAACTCATAAGAGGGAATTGTACCTCTAAAATTCAGAGGAAATTCACAAATGTAATTGTGACATTTTTGGAGCGGTAAGTGGCTTGGCCCCAGTGCATTATGAGCTATAGAATTGATAATTTAACATATATTTCTAAAGCTAATCCATTTAGTAATATATTTTTGGTAACTTTGTGGGGATAAAAGAAAGGGTTTTAAATTCTAAGGCATCATGTATGTAGCAATATGGTACTTCCCCATAATAACATATTTCCTATACTTCAACCTGATTTGGACTAGATGAAAGAAGAACAAGAGGATATTATATCACAATTAAATACCCTTGCATGGAGGTACAAAAGGAGCTTAGTAGATTATATGTGACCCAATCTTGTCTTTGAAGAAGAGGAAGAGCAGACTTATCGTCCACCTAGACCCTTGATTCATTACCCTCCAAGATTGGTTTTTGAATATTATGACAATCCACCCCATTGTCCCAATGAACACCCAAATGAGCCAAAAATCCCCTCTCCATCTCATCATCCACCTAGGGATTAACCTAGGGGTACCACCCTTTAATCTGCTGGAGTTGGCGACTCTGAATACCTATGGCTTCAATTCCCTAGGGTAACTATATTGGACCTTTCACCCTATCACAATGCAATTACTTGCCACATGGCTCTAGATAAAGATTACCAAAATTCTTCGGTAGAGGCACACAAAATCTAGAGGAACACATCCTAGCCATGACCATAGTAAGTGGAATTCTAGAAGTTCAAGAAGAAGATTCCTTTGTAAGGCTTTTTGTTGATAGTGTTGGTGTAATTAAATGTGGTGTACCTTGTCCTAGGCCAAGATTACACCTTAGTTAAGTTTACTTAGGGACCACATAGGAGGTTGTTGGAGATTTTCCACTTTTGGTGGACTTGACATGTCATTACCTCATCACTTCCACCTTTTGTGGACACATCATGTGATTATCTCTCCACCTTTTGTGGGTGATCCACCTTTTGTGGTGATTATCACATTATCCCTTTCCACTTTAGCTGAAGTAATAACTTTTCATAGTTGTCTCATGTCATAAGATTACGACACTTGTCATAATCTTATGCCCTTCTGTGTTCTCACCTTGGCTATATAACCAAGGGGTCTCCTATGTACTTTTGCATAGCTCTTGTCATAATCTTATGCCCTTCTATGTTCTCACCTTGGCTATATAACCAAGGGGTCTCCTATGTACTTTTGCATGGCATAACATTATATCATTTCATTCTATTTGCATTATTGGAAGAATACAATTTATTCTTGTCATATTCTATTTTTTCTCTTTTGTGCTTTCTATTAGAACTCTAGATCTTAGGTGGCTACCTTCATGGCCAATTCTTACTTGGTATTAGAGCTATTGGAGTGCCTTTAGTTAGTCTTTTGGAGAGATTCTTGGAGGGTTCCATTTTTGTCCTTGTGTTGTAGGAGCATTTTGGGAGCTTGTTGCATTAGATTTGAGCTCACCATTGTGTCTCTAGTGTCTGAGATAGTCAGATTTTCCTTTTGTTTCATCTCAATTGGACATTGGAGGCCAAATCTACAAAGGGTTGAAGATTGGAGGTGGTTGTTAGATCCAGGAGCTAGCTGCCACTTCAAAGCATTTTAAGCCAAAAAGGACATCGCCATCATGCTCAAAAGGGCCAGAAAACCTCAGATCGATTGCCAATTCATCCAAAACAGAGCAAGTTGTCTGTTGAGGCAAAAAAAATTAGCAGGTCGACCGTATGGCCAACCTGCGCAGTCGGTACGAAAATATTTTTCAAAAAAAAAATTCTTTTTATTCTTTGAAATTATTTTCAAAAAAAATTATTCAAAAATTATTATTTTTCATAGTTTATTTGATTGTAAAGTTTATTTTTATTAAAAAAAAAAAAAAAAAAAACTACGACTACAGACGTAGGCAGTACCTATGTACTACAGACTGCAGTACATTGTATCGTGGGCACTCCCACAAAAGCCACATGGCATGGAATTCTACCACCACGTGTGCCCACTCTGCCAATCAATAGGCAGTCGGTATTTCAGCCAACTGACAATTTGAACTAACATCCTCAAATTTGGTGGACCCCATACTTACCAACAGCGATCTCCAAAAATACCGAATGATTTTCTTTCAACTTCGGCAGTCTAAAATAAAAACTGGCGAAGCATATTCCTTCGGCAGTGTATATACTGATGGAGAATATTCTTGGCAAATATTCCAACCAGATTTTGACCGTAGCGGCATCGAGGAATATTCTAGCGCATATTCTAGTAAGATTTTGGCAGCATCATGATGGGCATTTACCTATCAATTTTAAGTTCAAATCATCCCTGATGGCCAAATGACCATGTCAAATTTGAACTCCTAAAATGATGATGTCAGCACTGTGTCAGCATGACATCATCATTTTCTAAAATTTTTTTGCCCACTCACCAATGGAGTTTTCAATTTTGCAGCCCAAATTTGGAGGCTCATATCTCGCTCATTTATCTCCTTTTTCTAAGCAATTTTTTTTTATTTGGGCTAATTTTTTGTGTACTTCACAGTGGTGTAGTCTGTTTCTAATTTTGGTGGACAGATTTTCCAAAATTTTCAGTTTCTCAACTCTTTACCTATCTAATCACCATTTTTGCAACTTCTGAGGCTCTATATAGGTACATACAAACTCCTTTTCAGGTGCCATTTTTTCAAAAGTGCATTATTTTTCATCTACTTCTTGAATATGCAATCATTTTGAAGTGATTTTGAGTGGATTTTGTACTTTCAACATATGCTCCTTTTTGGCCTATTTGGCACTTGTATTGCATAGATCTGAATTTAGGTCTTTGCTTATTTGTTCTAGTCTATTTTCAGCCTATTTGTGGAAAGTTGTAAATCAGAAATCATAAGTCCACTTAGCCAAGTTGCAAGTGGCCTATTGTACATGCACTGCATTATAAAGTGTCAAAATCATTT